>JAXQQM020076216.1:0-130139 GCA_034641835.2 Pinus albicaulis | reverse complement strand
AGATTAGCTGTAATTATTTTGATATATATATGTCATTGGATATATGTATACAGAATATATGATGTTTTAAATAGACATTGCATTTTCATTGTTGAAAAGAAAGTTATATTATAATGTCATTGGAGATATGTATATAGAACGTATAATGTTTGAAATGGAGATTGCTTTTTAATGGTTGAAAAGAAATATGGAAATTTATTTCTATTACATGAAATTTGTAGAATGTACAATGTTTGAAATGTAATTTTGAAGAGTTTGCACTTGTAGAAATGTACATTGCATGTTATTATTTTGCAATGAAATTGTATTTTTTGTAAAAGACTACAAGTATATCATGAAGAGGATGATTGATGCTGAGGTTGGTGAAGAGGCAGGAGATACGCTGATGTAGTAAGGAACCTGCAAAGAAATTTTTTTTTTTTGAGAAATTAGAGGAATATATATCTATTTGAAAATGTAGAATAACTTGTTCAAGTTGACTTCAATGAGGTTTTGTGTGAATTCTATTGTAGAGAAATTATAATCATTGAAATTGAAGTTACCTGTAATATATGAATGGAAACGTTCAGTTGTAGATACAGGTCGATCGATGGTAGACTGAACACCATTGGAGATTTATTCGGAATTGCAGATGCCTATTTCTTGATTTCCATTCTGCTCTTTCTTTTCTCAATTTATCTCGTTCGTGTATGTGGATTATACGTTTGATACTGGATTTTTTTTTAATTAATAAATCCATCATTGGTCGCAGTCTGTATAGTGAGACATTTTGATTTCTGATTGGCAGGAATCTTTTCTGTATCTCCTGCAATGAATGAATTGTTGCATCTATTTCTGTGATGTAGTTATGTAATTGCGATATGAGGGAGTCCATCTGTTCTGTTTCAAAACAAAGAAACTGTTAGATGCAAATAGGTAAGCATTATATCAAGAATGTATATTTTAAATCATTTATTAACAATTAGTAAATTAGGTTAATGTTAGTAGGTAGAAATGTTGTGTTTTTAAAAATTTATAGAGTTGATAATATTTGAAAACCTTTTAGAGATGCTATATATGGAATGCAGTGGTTTTGTAGCTGTGATATCTTTGATTCGATATGTTCTGTGTGCAAAGATAGAAAATGTTAGAAGCAAATAGTTAAGAAATATAAAAAATATGTAATAATGTAAAATATGTATTGATAATGACTGAATTAAGTTTTGGTAATAGGTAGAAATGATACTCTATGAAAGAAATATGGAGCTGATGATATGGAAACCTTTTGGAGATGTTAACATATGGAATGGAGTTGGTCGTCTGTAGGAGACATTGAACGGAGACATTCTTCTGCTTGTTTTCTGCGAGCAATATTTTTTTTGTCTTTCAGTTTCATGAAACGGTCGAAACTGAATGCAGGGAAAATTCGGAGATTCTGTAGTGAAGGGACTCTTGAAATTGCTGTAAATGTGAGGCCTTGTCGTTCAGTTTTTCCAATGTCTATCATTTCTTGTGGCAGAGTCATACCTTGAGATTTATGTATAGTTAAAGCCTAAGCCATTTTGAGTGGAATTTGTGTGTGACCATTTCTTTTTATTACAGGAATCGGCAAGTGAGTGGGGTTTGTTTCATCCCAAGCAGGGCCGATGTATTTTGGAAACTCAATGACTACAAATGTTGGAAGCTGTGGAGGTGAAGTTGCTTCTTTGTAGAAGATGGATATGATTTCCCCGAGGGAACCATTAACAAGCCCTGCTGAAACCCAAAGGTTGGAATTCAACATTACTTTTTGTCCTTTGCAAAGGTATACAATTTGTTGTAATTGCTCTTCTTCTGAAGAGAATGTAGAGTATGTGTTGTCGTCCTCTGCGATTGATCTTGCAACTGGAGTGTTTAAAGATTTAATCATTTGCTTGTTGTGGTCCAATTTTTGAGCGTTTGTTGGAAATAGATGTATAGAATCATGGAAGGACTGTATTTCAGCTGCAGACAAGAAAGAGTCTGTTCGCGTCATAAGGATGTTGTAGTCCTCAATTGTTGGATTTGCATTTCTAATGTTTTGGAGGACGTTTCTGAAAAGAACCTGAGCACTGCTTTGATCTTGTTGACGAAATATTTTGTCCAATGTGATGACTGTTGTGAATGTGTTCCACAATGCGGTTCCATGACTTGTCCCTGCATATAGTGGTATGTCTTGGATGGGTGGTAACTGGCCGAGATCACCAACTAATATAATCGAGCAACCGCCGAACGGTAAGTTTCTTTTTAATGGAAATGCCTCACGAAGCCGTTGATCAACCTGGTGAAGAATATTAGGTCCAATGAAGCTCATTTCATCGATTAATATGTACCTAATATGCTTAAGCTCTTCTTGAAATTTTGCAAGAGCACTGCCTTGTAATGGTGTAAGATCTTTTATTGGAAGATGGAGAGCAGAATGGATTGTCGATGCTTGTATGTTGAATGCTGCAACACCTATAGGGGCTAGGAGCATGATTGGTGAAGGTTCTGAGCCAGCAAGTGCTATGAGCATTTCTCTGATGCAATTTATAAGAAGGGATTTCCTAGTTCCAGCAGTGCCTTGTATTATCATTCGCAGAGCAGGTAAGATATCCTTCTTAATGGAGTGAGCACGAATAATATCCAGAGCTTTTTTTTTCATTGAATATAATGAGCTGAGGAACAGTAGAGTATTTGTATTTTTTTGAATAATGCGATGGACAGAGTGAGTATTCTCAATGAATTGTGCGCCTATTTCTTGGAGATGCAATGGAATAGTTGTATCATTCCAGTTATGGCTATCATCCAAACCACGCAGACCAAGCATTTGAATGTCATTTATGAGTATTTCATATGTAGGGTACAACTGAGAGAGTCATTCCCATTCATTTAGGTCCATCGTTTCTGGAGGATGGAATTCTTTAGTAGTTGTGTTGTCATTTGCAGGAGGATCGATATCAGATAGTGTCCGGTGTTGATGCCACGGTTTGTAAAATGGACGAAATGCTTCCCAATTTTTGATAAATTCTTCCGCAGAATTTCCTATGTCACTCGCGATATGGCGAAATGGTTTGTAAAGCATAAGTTCAAATCTACAGAAGTCAGCATAAGAAGAGTTGGTCGTTGATGGAATTGAGGAATAGCGTGGTATGATACGAACAATTGCTTGTTGGGGTCTTTGTTTCCATTTGTTTGTCTTACAACGGGGATCATATGACCATGATCTTGCTGTTTCTATAAGTGATGTGGATTCTAAGGGAGATGGTCGATGGATGTATGTATCTATGAAGTGTGGTGATGGAGGAGCGGTGGTGTTATTCTCTGGGAGGCGCATATAGATTTGTTGGCTTACATTTAAAGGGAAGAAGGAGCGACTGCACAATGTTAGTGGTAATTTTTGTATCATATGACAAGTTTCTTGTGCTCCTATGTCACGATCAACAAGAGTTTCTGCAAGGAATTTTTGGAATGTAGATGTTGCTGGGTCAAGATTGGGTGAAGCGAGTACAATTCTACGTAGCATGTCATGGAATGCTTCGGATTTTTTTTTTGCTTTGGATGCATATTTCGCAATATATTTCTGAACAGCGTGGATTGAGAGCACTGGTTGGCAATCAATGTTCACCCGCCAGATAGATAGGATGGTAGGGTTATGGGTATTTAGTCAATCATCATTGCAAGCGGGAGTGTATGTTTTTTGGCCATTGGAGTCAATGAACAAGGAGGAATGTGCATGTAATTCCCAAGGTGCTTTATATCGGCATTCGAATGACGAGCCTTTTTTCCTTAAGCATGTGTTTTCGGTGCATTTTGTGTGCCTTTCAATGCAATTGATAAGTTGGACATAATCATTGAAATGATTGTTTCTAAGAATATCTGACGTAGACAATAAGCAAGGGTCTTCTACATTTGTTTGAGAAAATGATTGGCTGGAAATTGTAGAAAGCCGAGGGTTCCAAGCTGATATGTATTTGTCGAAGAATTGTTTAGCACAATCAACTGCTTCTATGTTATCCCAATTAAGAGTCTCCATATCAGGTGCATTTTATATCCAGAGGAAGCCATGGATGTGCGCTGATCCTCTATGTTGCCATTCATACCTGCGAAGGATGTTTTTTTTTTAGAAAATTTTGAAAGAGAAGGAGCTTGATGTATAGGGAACTATTGAAGTCATGTGGTAAAGTAGATACCTGTACCAGTAGTCTTTTGTTTGCAAGTGTTTCTCCAATATAACGTCACGAAATATTGTGAATCTGTGGTGCATATATAGCGATGTTAAGTGGGGGTTAGAGATAATGTTATCATTTCTACATTTGTGTTGTACTGGAACATCAGGGGGTGGAATCCCAGGCATGATTGCATGAATATCAGGCCATTTTGTATCAGCTGCACTTAATGTGAAGAAGAACGTTGGGCAACCGAGTTAAGATATCATGTCTGTTAGTTCATTTTTAGCTTTGTGCCAAAAAGATCTTGTGCCACGTAGAGAGCTACCGAAGCGCATCACTTGTTCTGCCAATTTGTCGTCTGGAAATTGTTGTAATCGGATGTTCAATTCTTGGATTGATGTTGGGAATCCATCTCCAATGTTTTTTTTTACAAAGAAGGATGTTGTTGCTTGACTGCGATGACGCATCATCAGATTGTATATGTAGTAGCGGAAGCGAGGGTGCTTGCTGAATCTGTTATCGTGGTAATGCAGTAGATGAAGTGCATATTCATGTAATTGCACTGTCTTTATTCTTGGTTGATTAGGTAGTGCAATTCCTGTGGGGAATAGTGTTGGGAAAGCCATAGAGAGTAGACCTTCTGTTTTGTATTCATTGATTGGAGATAAGCTTATTGGTGGCCATTGGATTGTAGTAGCAGAATGGTGGTTGTATGATTGTAAATAATGTCGTATTTCTTGGATTTCTGTATTTCTATTAAGTATAGTTGGAATGAATGATGATGTATGGTGTGGGTATTGCTCTATGGAATCTTCAGTAAGGGAAATTGGTGTTTTGATTGACAGTTGGGAAGTTGGATCTGTGGTATTGGAATGGTGAAGGGAGGAGGAGATATCGGTTGGGAGTTCTGGTAAGGATGATAGTGCATTGTTATCAATGCAAGCATTCCTATAGTAAGGATCATTTGTCAATTTGTATTGTAATGCGGCGAGAACTCGATGTCTACTTACAATGTAGTCATAAGCTTGACGGTCATTACTTTGACGGGTAACGATTAAAATATCCAAGTCTTCAACACGACGTGGCAACATGCATGTTATTTCTGTAATGTCTTGCGGAAAGCAAATTGTGTGGCCAGTGTATTTATACTGGCCACCACGTGCATGTGTTACTTGGAGGATAGGGTTAACCCTAGCAATAAGCATTTCTTCTATTTGTGAAAGAGCAGCCAGGACACGTGGTTGAGGGCCAGGGTCCATGTTGTTTGCTAATGAGAAACGGTGAATTTTTTTTTCAGCCATGCATCTATAGCAACAATATATTTGGTTTGACATGCGGATATGGATTCTAGGATAGGATTCAAGACAAATGGAGCATGCTGATTTTTGTGCAAGCCTATCAATTCTTGCACAGAATTCACGTTGTGTAGCAATATTATGAATGTTGTTGAAAGCATGTGCAATGGATGGAGGGGTTGAATGAGGTATGGATGAATTTGTTTGAACATCATTATCATGAGTGTCATTGAAAGCATGTGTAATGGAGGCTGGTGGCGAATGAGGTTTGGATGAATTTGGTGGAGTGGTTTGCTGAGAAGATGGTCGATTTGTAAAATGGGAAAGAGAATTGCTTTCGGAGTGAGAATGGTTTGATGGTAATTGTGAATTTCCATCGTATGTTGTTGATGATAAATTTTGACTTTTCTTTTGCCTTTTGTTTGTTTCAGAATCTTTGAGGGCTTTCTTAGCACGGTAAGCTGCACATCGGCGTGCATTTATTTGTTCTTTATTTGCTGCATAGTATCTTCGCGCACGTTCATCATTAGAAGTAGTAGACATTCCGATAAGTTAATGCGCCTACAGGAAAGAGAGATGGAGTGACGATGTTAGTTGGCAAGACAATAACCATGCTATTTTATGGAAGGGGAAAAAATAAATTGAAGTTTGAAATGAAGTTTTAGTAATTTCTAGCTGTAGAGGGAGATAATAAGACGTGTAACGAGTTGATAACAATATGTTTCAGATTATATTTAAGTATTTTAAAGATGCATATGAATGTAATTGGACATGTAATGTGTAAATTTGATTGATTTGTTAATAGGGAAGAAGTTAAAGTATGGTGAATTACCTTAAATGAAATGATATACAATTAGATGTTTTGTTCGAAGATATATGAGTAAACAGTAAGAGATATGTTTGGAAAGGCGTATGAAAGAATATTCTTTATAAACGTATTTTTAGAAAAAGATAATACAAATTATAAATAAGGCAACAATACTTGTAATCATATTTATCTATGATATTGAGATTTTATTGATTGCTTGAATGATGTTGTTGCATTCTGTTGAGAATTGCAAGCTCTCTTCTTTGATGATAACACATTTCAAGCGTGGTATGTCTCTAAATGTTTCTGTCTTCACTGATAGTGTGAAGATGTGGTCTGTCCACATTGCTTTGGAGACAATTTCCTTTATTACATCAGGATCCTCAGATAACAAGTAGAAGTCCTTTGCATTAACTCCAAGAATTGTAGATGTTGCCTCTTCAAAAGCAACTGTTGAAAGCAACTGACCAGTGTGATCTTGTACATCTAACTTTAGTAAGTATCTGTAATCACAGTCAGTTACTTCGGTGTTGCATTTAGGGCAATACCATGTCTTTGCATTCTTTGGAATAAGTTTCTTCATGCATTTTTTCTTATCAACAATAGATGAGCATGATAGGTAGTACAAATTGTCCATGTATACTTTTGTTATTGTCCCCTTGACTTGGTAGAATGCAAGTATATCTGAGGGGATGATATTGTGAATATCCGCAATCGTTATTTTCTTTGGTTGATGGCCAAAATAGGGTGAATATTTTTTTGTCAGTGATGTAGAAATTGTACTGGAACCTTCTTTTCTAAACCATGACTTTAGGATATTAGCCTCTTCGATGTCAGGATCTACAAGAATAATTGATCTTGTTGTAGTACCGACATTTTTTCCATTGAATTCAGCAACACGAGCGGAATTGATTACTATGATGGGATTATTTCCTGTAGCACATAAGTTGGAAATTTCTTTTGATACTCCATCAAAATTATCTCCCCAAAAGATTGCATCCATGTTATATCCAGACATGTCTTCAATATTTACTGTTTGTTTCATAACTTCTGAGCCGTCTTTTCTATGTATGGTGCATGGATTGGAAATGCAGTAACAATACCAAGAACATCAACAATTGAGTTGACGTTTGTTGTTCTGATATCATTGATTGATTTTATATTGAAATGCACCATTGGCTTGGATATTCTTTCATTCGCAACATGATCAAATGTAGATGTAGCATTTAACAAAATTTCCCACTCATTGTTTAAGTGGTAGTATTGATTATTAGCCATTTTCACATTGCCTTTTGAGACAATGTACATATTTCCAACTTGGATCTTATCAAAGAAAGAATTAGCAACATTGTTGAAACATGTAATGTGTATTTCCCCACCTTCTGCATCGTAGAGGTCGAAGCCAAACACTTTACCAGGACCATATTGATTTTGGAATTGTCGAAGAGGTGTCTTTCTTTGAACATATCCTTTTATGCACCAGTTTGAATGGTAAGGGTTTATTGCTTTGATTGGAATTTGCACTGGTGTAATGGATGCAGTAGGAATGTCTGAAACGGTGCAGTGCCTTTTCGATGAAGGTTGTTGTTTCGATGACGACGGATCTTCTTCTTTAGAAGTGATGGGGATACTCAGATTTTTCGGAATAACAAATAAAGGTGCAGATGTAGTACAAATTTCAAATTCTAGTAGCGTTATAGACCTACATGGTAAATGATAGTAATAAGAGGAATTGTTAGAGTGAAAATTAATATGAATGAAATATGTAAAGTTTAATTAAAAATTTTGTAATAAACTTACATTGATGGACCAATAGTTGATGTAGTCCAATTTTTGACATGTATAATTGAACCTTTTTGAAGCAAGCTTCTTTCAACGAGGTCATTGTAAGTTATCGGAAGCATAAGGCGCTTCATATGTGTGCGATCAGAGATGGCAGTGCGGTATCGTACTGTTGAAGTTTGCATTGATGCAATACGTTCAAGTTCAACAATTTGTAAAAATGGTTGAATATCAGTTTTCCCCGAGAGCATGGAGGAAATAGCATTTTCAGTAAGATTCGTTGCCATTTTCTGAAAAGGAATATAAAAGAATAATTAAAATTGTTTATATGTCATTTTTAGTTAGATGTATAATTACGATTCCCATAGAACTACATGAGAAGTTAAAGAGAGCCGAAGTGGACCATTATTAGGTAGATGTAAGTTAAAAATTAATAATGTATGTGATTTAAAAAAATATGCCTATATGTAAAACTAATGTATTTCCTAGAAATCATGGATGAAGCTATATTTATTGCTTGAAAAGTTAGTTTCTGTAAATTAATCTAAATTTTAATATATAAAAATTATGGATAATTTGTATATAAATATTAGTTAAATTAAAACTAATGATTATGTTGAATATAAACTAACCTACCACGGGTGCAAGTGTCGATAGTGGGAGCGATGGGACGCAAGGCATTCGGATGGGAAGCCACATGCCATCCCTCACGGAACCTTGGCACCCACCTGATCGCAGTTGATGCCCGCATTTGAACTTAATGGCGTTGATATGGAGTCGATTCTCATCATACAAACTGGTATTCGAGGCAGCCTCGACTGCTGCAACCGCATTTCACATAAGATTTTCAGGCTTGGTCATTCAATGCGGAGGTTGGATGGTTGCAGGAACGGATTGTTATATGCAATGGAGCTGCCCGCCCCTACACCAATGCATTTGTGGTGTAATCCTGCTCAGGACAAAGCCATAGTTCGCACCACCACTGGGAAGCGCAGTCGCCATACCTATTGTTTGGTGCCCGCTGACAGTTTTCACATTTCAATTGCAGGCTCTTGCTTGTCTGCAACAGTGGTTCTGGGCACTCCTCCTGAGCGGAACCCTGTCAATACTCAGTCGCTTCAGCACTCCAGCTCCTGTACAGTTGCAAAAATGCCAAGGCTTAGGCAGAGGATGCGGTGCCGGAGAGGGTCCTCTCGTTCGGCCAGAAGGCATTCGCCATCCATTTCCTCTTCTCCGTCAGATTCTTCTGCGCCCTCTGGAAGCCTCCCTCGTCTCTTTCGTGGGCGCTTGCTTCGTTCTAGTCGACGACTTGACTCGCCTTCTGGTGATGCTTTGCCGGCTCAGTCCCACACGGCCCTCTTCTCGTTCGACTGTGCTCTCAACAGACCACGAGTAACCGTGGCCATCTCTGTAGTCTTCCTTGAGGAGCCCCTGCCTGAGATTCCGCCAGATGAGCATGCTCCAAACGACAGCGCACATTTGGAAGCGGTGCAGCAGGATTTGAGGGGTCAGCCTTCTGAGAACAGGGAGTCTTTGCAGGTAGACGCTGGGCGCTTTCAGGCACATGTCGAAGCAACTCCTCCAGCTTTCCACAACACCGCTGACCTCTCCCATGCTCAAGGTGATCCAGAAGAATATGGTTGCAGGATCGAGGAAGTTGCGCCGGATGAGTAATTCGGCCCTCTTCTCTTGTATTTTTTGTTTTTTCTCTGCCCTCTCTGAGGGAATGTTTGGTTGTTTTAATGTTTCCTTCAACTCTGGACCATTTTTTGTCAATGTCCAGTCTCAGTCTTTACAGTGGTCCAGTACTGTTAGAGTCCAGTGCTACAGCTACGAAATGTCTATGCTCCTAGTGTTAAGTCAAAGACATTCCAGTCCGATCCCCTGCGTGGGATTTTTTCAGTTGATTTTTCCTCAGGCTGGTTTCCCTCCAGTAGGGCAGCCAAAAACTAGTCTCTGTCAGTTAAAATTGCCTCCCCGTAGGCACTGTTATGGCCATGGCCAGATGTACTATATTTTCCACTGTTAATAGATTACTATAACTTAGAAAAAAAAATATATAAAAACTAAATCATAAAAATGTTGATGGTGTTAGAAAGAATGTTGTACAATAAATAGGAAAACAGTATTTCTTCAGTTTATTAATATGAAACTGTAATTATTATTGAAACTGTCAAAATAAAATTTAGATTAAGTAATTCAACTAACAATGGACCTTAAGGATAACCTAAAACTTAATCCAAATCTTAAGTTGTAATAAAGATAATGATTGTGTTAGAAAGAATGTTGTACAATACATAGGAAAATAATTTTTCTTCAGTTTATTAATATGAAACTGTAAATATTATTCAAAGTCTCAAAATAAAATTTAGATTAAGTAATTCAACTAACAATGCACCTTAAGGATAACCGAAAACTTAATCCAAATCTTAAGCTGTAATAAAGATAATGTTAAAGCTATATTTTAAAATGATAGCTTATTTTTTGAATTTGGCATATAATGTTGTGTAACCAGCTCCAAAAAGAGAAGAAAAGAGATATTCACGCCTTAGAAATAAGCCACTTCGAGGGGGCAACCTCCAATACATTACATGAATGAACAATTCTTGGATGATTCAATTTACAAAACCTCCTTTCTATATATAGGAGTCCATGGGGCCATAATGTAATCCTAGTGGGCCACAATGTAATCCTAGCCGACCTAACAATAATAATTTAAGGGCACAATAATAACAAAATGGGGGTTACAAGGGCACAATAATAACAATAAAGGGGTTACACTAATAACAATAAGGGACTATACTAGTAATATAGGGACCTAACATGCCCCTCTCCTTCAAAAAAGTGTTGTCCTCAATGCTTGAGTAGCTCTGGGTGCTTTCGTATAAAATTCTCATCCTCCCATGTAGAATCTTCAGTGGGTAAGTTCTTCCACTTGATGAGATACTCTGAAATTGATCGATTCCGTAATTTTCGAGTTCTTGTTTCCGTGACCGCTTCAGGTTCCAACATCATTTTTCCTTCCTCATCAAGTTCTGGCAATATTGTTTGAACTGGAATATTTTCACCTATAACCTTCTTTAAGCATGAAACATGGAAAACTGGATGTACTCGCGAAGAAGCAGGAAGCTCCAATTTGTATGCCATAGTGCCAATCTTTTGCAACACCTTGTAAGGACCATAGTATTTTGGCGATAATTTATTATCCTTCTTAGCTTGTTTGAGAGACATTTGTTTATATGGTTGTAGCCGTAAAAATACCCAATCTCCTACATCAAAACTTCTCTCGCTGCGATGTTGATCTGCCTGTTGTTTCATTCGATTTTGTGCCAAATTCAGGTTATCCTTTAAGAGTTGGAGAACTTCTTGCTGATGCTCGATGTGATCTTCCACTGCTTGAACCTTCGAATTTTCCTTAAAGATGATGTGATGGATGGTGGATGATATCCATAAAGTGCCATAAATGGGGTCATTTTTGCTGCAGTATGGAAGGAAGTGTTATACCACCATTCAGCGAGAGGTAACCACTCGACCCATTGTGTTTGTTTATCAGATACAAAACAACGAAGATATCCTTCCAAACATTTATTTACTATCTCAGTTTGACCATCAGATTGAGGATGATAAGATGAGCTATGAGCTAATTGAGTACCCAAACAAGAAAATAACTCCATCCAAAACTTTCCCGTAAAAATGGGATCTCTATCGCTCACAATAACCCTTGGGCTTCCATGTAGCTTTTGAATTCTGTCCACAAATGTAGTAGCAACTGTACTTGCTTTAAATGGATGAGATAATGCACAAAAGTGTGCATACTTGGTAAGTATATCAACTACCACCATGATGACATTCTTTCCTTCGGACTTAGGTAAACCTGTGATAAAATCCATTGAAATCTCCTCTCAACGTTGACTTGGAATGGATAAAGGTTGTAGAAGTCCCGGGGTCTTAATTGTTTCCACTTTATTCTGCTGGCAAACCAAACATTCCGCCACAAACTTTCGAATATCAGATTTAAGGCCATCCCAAAAAAATTCTTTCTTCACCCTGTGGTAAGTTTTTAAAAACCCTGAGTGTCCTCCTAAAGGAGAAGTGTGCAATTCCAGAAGAATCTTTTGTTTTAGTTGGGAATCCTTACAAAGATATAAGCGATCTTTGTACCATAAGGAATCATTTTTCCAACCAAATGTATCAGATGTACTAGGATCTTGCTGCAACTTTTGAATGAGTGTCCATACATCTTTGTCCTTCTTCCATTCATCTCTTGCTTCGGTTATCCAATCTGGTTGGATAATAGAAATGGCACAAAGCAATGCTTCCACCTCTTCATTCTTTCTTGAGAGTGCATCTGCAACAACATTAAGCTTTCCCTTTTTGTAGATTATTTCGAAGTCATAACCCAACATCTTTGTGACCCATTTTTGCTGCTCTTCTGAAGATAGTCTTTGTTCCAAAAAGTGTTTAAGACTATCATGACTAGTTTTTACCTTGAAGTGTCTTCCCATTAGGTAAGTTCTCCATTTCTTTAGTGCATGCAGTATTGCTAACATTTCCTTCTCATAAATAGGTTTCTGTAAATACTTTCCTTTGATTGGACGACTTTCAAAAGCAATGGCTCTTCCTTCCTGCATTAAAACTGCACCAATTCCATTTCCTGAGGCATCACATTCCACAATAAAGGTTTTTGTGAAGTCTGGCGTAGCTAAGACCGGTGCTAGGCACATTGCCTCTTTAAGATGTTCAAAGGCCTTAGTTGCTTAAGGAGTCCATGAAAATGCATCTTTCTTCAATAATGTTGTTAGAGGTGCTGCTATTCTCCCATAATTCTTAACAAACTTGCGATAGTAGCCTGTTAACCCGAGAAATCCTCGCAACTGCTTTATTGTCTTGGGGACTTTCCATTCCTTAATGGATTTAATTTTGTTAGGGTCTACTTTAACACCCTCGTGAGATATAATATGACCCAGATATTCCACCTCTTGTACTCCAAAGAAACATTTGGATGTTTTTGCATATAATTGTTTCTCCCGCAATAGTTTGAGCACCCTGTCAACATGTTGAACATGATCCTTCCAAGACTTACTGTAGATTATTATATCATCAAAAAATACTAGCAGAAATTTTCTAAGCAAGGGTTTGAAAATGGAATTCATCAACCCTTGAAATGTAGAAGGTGCATTGGTAAGGCCAAAAGGCATGACCAAAAATTCATAATGACCCTCATGAGTTCGAAATGTCGTTTTTGGAATATCTTCAGTCTTCATTCTAATTTGATGATATCCTGAACGAAGATCCAACTTGGTAAAATAAATTGCTCCATGTAATTCATCCAATAATTCATCAATCACAGGAATGGGAAATTTATCTTTAATGGTGAGCTTATCGAGCTCCCTATAATCCGGACACATTCGCCATGATCCATCCTTCTTGTGTACCAATACTACAGGAGCAGAGAAAGAACTTTGACTAGGTTGAATTATACCCGCCTCTAACATTTCTGCAATCATACGTTCAATTTCGCTCTTTTGGAAGTAAGGATATATATAAGGCCGATGTTTGGAGGAACACTTCCCGGAATCAAATGAATAGCATGATCATGATCACGAATAGGTGGGAGTCCTTTGGGAGTTTCAAACACCTTGGAATGATTGTCCAAGACTTGTTGGAGATCTGCAGAAATAGATGATTTTGATGTCGGAACTTCTAGTGAGCATAATCGTGCAATTACGCCTCGTTGTTCTTTCTTTAGAAGCTTTGTCATGACATTAGAGCTTATTATCCTTCCTGGCTTCCCTTCAATACCCCGTAATTCGACTTCCTTTCCTTCTGAAAAAAAATTCAAGAAAAGTTCTTGAAAATTAAAAGCTACCGTCCCTAAGGATTGTAACCATTGTACTCCTAGTACAACATCAGCACCTCCCATAGGAATGGAAAGCATTGGACTAGTCAACACATATTCCCCCATGGTTAGCTTGATATTATGGCATTTTCCAGAGCAATTTATAGTTCCTTCATTTGCAACCATCACTTGACATTCTGGTGCTGGGTATAGGAAACAATTTAATTCCTTGGCTACCTTACAATGAATAAAATTATGGGTGCTACCTGAATCAATCAACACTATTACCTTTCTCTTCTCGATTTGTCCTTTTATCTTGAGAGTTTGAGGAGTGGTAATTCCTGCCATTGCATTACACGATATCTAGTACAACATCAGCACCTCCCATAGGAATGGAAAGCATTGGACTAGTCAACACATATTCCCCCATGGTTAGCTTGATATTATGGCATTTTCCGGAGCAATTTATAGTTCCTCCATTTGCAACCATCACTTGACATTCTGGTGCTGGGTATAGGAAACAATTTAATTCCTTGGCTACCTTACAATGAATAAAATCATGGGTGCTACCTGAATCAATCAACACTATTACCTTTTTCTTCTTGATTTGTCCTTCTATCTTGAGAGTTTGAGGAGTGGTAATTCCTGCCAGTGCATTACACGATATGGTCGGATTCATTTCTTCCTCTTCTAGGGCTGGTTCCTGGTGTATATCCTCTTCTTGCTCATTTTCTTCTTCCTCTTCACAATCTATGTAAAATAATTTCTTCTCAGCACACTTATGACCTTTAGTGTATTTGCTATCACAACCGTAGCAAAGCCCTTTTGCTCTTTTTTCTTCCAATTGTTGTGGTGTCAACCTTGTAGGTTGTGGAAATCTAGGCATAGAAACACTTCCTTCTTTATAGAATTGAGTGGTAGGCTTCCTTGTCGCCATAATTTTACATTCAACTTTTCTTGCCAACCTGAATGCCTTCTCCAATGAATCAGGTTCCAAAACACGAACTTCATGTTGGATTTTATCCTTTAGAGTACCTATGAAGAGATCAATCCTGTGTTCCTCTGGAATATCAGTTACCCTTATATTCAATTTTTGGAAGTCCTCAATGTGCTGCCCCACTAAACCCTTTTGTTTGAGATTTATCAATTGGGCAAAGAAGGTGTTGCTCTTTGTATCCTCATAATGTGCTATCATTTCCTCCGTAAAAATTGACCAAGTGACAATTTTTTTACGGGAGCAAAGCCATTGATACCATACAAATGTATTTTGTTCTAAATGTAAAGTTGCAATGTTTTGCACGTTATGGAGATCAAAATATTGCTCCATCTGTAGTATCCATGTTACAGGATCCTTTCCATCAAACTTCCTCATATCCATTTTTGGAATATGGTGGTTCTTCCCGCCAACATTCGATTTTATGAAATCAAGATTAACATTTATTTTGTTCTCATCATGAGGTTCTTCTCCTATATTTCCGCCATTAGGAATCATTTCTGGTTTTAATCTTGTCATCAAGCCTTCCATGTATGCTTTTAGATCATTCTTCATGTTTTCTATGTTGTCTTTCATGTCATCCATCTTAGCTTCCATGCCCACTTCCATGCCATCCATCTTAGCTTCCATGCCATTCATCTTAGCTTCCACGCCATCCATCTTAGCTTGCACACCATCGATCTTAGCTTCCACGCCTTTCTTCAAACCTTCCATATTTACTTCCACGCCATCCATCTTAGCTTCCATGCCTTTCTTAAAACCATCCATCTTCACTTCCACACCTTTCTTCAAAACTTCCATTTCATTTTTTGCTGCTCTTTGCGAGAGTGAAATTTGTTGCACTTGTTCTTGTAATTTTGATAGATCATGTTGCAATTCTTCATCTTCATGAGTCATGGTAGAGCCTTCTGAAGGCTTGATGGGTGTTGAATTTTTTTTAGGGGCCATTTTAGAATCCAATATTGATATCTATTCTACAAGATGCCCTTGGAATCAATTCAACTTGATTCTTCAAACAAGACTTATGCAATTCGGAAAAAAATACACACCTTTTACTAGCTTTTAGGAGCTCGATATTGAAATTGAATTATCTCTGTAGTTGAAAATCTTTGATATCTGAAATTCAGCCCTATAGTAGATCTCTGAAGCTTCTTTCAAATGCCACAGGTCTGACCTGATTTGGATTCTCCAAGACAAAGTTGTGTCCAATCTCCCACAATGACCTAATTCTGGACTGGTTTAGTAGAGCGAACTTGTACGACTTGCCACGTGTCACTGTTTTGTCCTTTGTCTCTGAAATTGATAGAGAAGAAACTACAGGCCGTGTACTTGCGACCACGTTTAACGGCACTCCAATCCAATCTTCAGAGAGAGAGTTATTGAACTTTTCCCACGATCACCTCTTTGAGATGAAATTCAGGAGCCTGAAAAAGCACTACCTTCCACAGATCATATCTCCAAAAATATTGCGAACCAAGCTCTGAAATGTTTTGACGAATTTCCTCAGGATTTCAGCTTCGCACCATATGAATTTCAGACTCTGAAACTTCGTACAAAAAAATTTATAGCGCAATTGTCACGATGACCTGTTTATGAGCCTGAAAAAATACCTAACTTCCACAGATGATATCTCCTCAAATATTGCGAACCAAGATCTGAAATTTTTAGACAACCTTCCTCAAGATTTCAGCTTCGCACCCTAAAACTTTCAGCTTCTGAAGCTTCGTAGAAAAAAATTTATAGCGAAAATGCCACGATGACCTGTTTGGAGCAGCGAAACCCTAGAATCCCAAAGCTCTGATACCAAATGTTGTGTAACCAACTCAAAAGAGAAGAAAAGAGATATAAACGCCTTAGAAATGAGCCACTTCGAGGGGGCAACCTCCAATACATTACATAAATGAACAATTCTTGGATGATACAATTCACAAAACCTCCTTTCTATATATAGGAGTCCATGGGGCCATAGTGTAATCCTAGTGGGCCACAATGTAATCCTAGCCGACCTAACAATAATAATTTAAGGGCACAATAATAACAAAATGGGGGTTACAAGGGTACAATAATAACAATAAAGGGGTTACACTAACAACAATAAGGTACTATACTAGTAATATAGGGACCTAACATCCTGGGCCCAATTCTGACAGAGGAAAGGCTTCGAAAACCTCGCTGCAAAAAGACCTTTTTGGTGATACACGCCTGTACACCGGTCCTACACCCCTGTACAATGGTGCTACGCTCCTGTAGGAGCTCACAGTGCAAATTTTCACTGGATGCAGCACTCCTGTGCAGTGGTGCTACGCTCCTAAGTGAGAAAGCACAACACTTCCATATTTTCTACATAAAAGGCCAAAATTGAAAATTTTTGCCCAGATTTTGGTCTTCATCACACATAAAGGCTTTTTCACGGTATTTCTCATAAAAATATGCCTGCCCATCTAGTTCTTGAACTATAAGAGTGTTTTTCGATTCCTCACCTTCATTTCATCTACCAAGGGCTATTTTTTTGAATTTTTAAGGAAATATCATAGTCATTATGCCTTCAAAAGGAAATGATGAGCATCAAGGGCCAAAAAGGCAAGCTTATTTCCATCACTCCCTTATTAAGGTCATCATCACTCACCAGCTAGAGCGAAAATGCATTTCTTGGGAAACCTTTATCACTCACCATGATTTAACCTCTTCATCTTCCATGCTATTGAAAATTATGCCATCTTCATCTCGAACTCCTCCTCATACTCCTTCCTTGCCCTCCACACACTATGTCTCACCTTCCTCTCATGAGTCATCCTCCCAAGCAAAAACATCTTACATAGATAAAAAGTGAACAAGAATAAAGCAGTAAAAGTGAAGATGAAATTGATGATGAAAAAAATAAAAACAATGATGATAGGGGCAACTCTCAAGAAGATAGTAAAAACAGTAAGAAAGGAGGCAGCGCACAAGAGGAAAATGAAAACAATGACAATGATGAAGGCAGTCCACAAGGAGATAGTGAAGACAATAATGAAGAAGGTAGCTATCAGCAAAACAATAATAGTGAGAGAGGTAGTCCACTAGGGGAGGACAAAAATAGTGATAATGAAAGAGATAGTCCACAAGAAAATGAAAACAGTGATCATGATGAAAGCAGCCCACAGGAAGAAACTGAAAACAGTGAAAGTGAAAAAGGCGGCAAATTTGGTAATAAAGGAGGAAGCAATATAAAGGATCAAATTAAACAGGTACTAGTGTTGACCCCTCCTCTCATTTCTCATCAACACAGTCAGGAGCATGTGCTTACTGCCTCCCCAAGGCAAGGAGCCATGCTTCCTTCATCAAAAGTGGAAAAGGCTAAAAACACTAAAACAACAAAGAAGAAAACCACTCAGATAGTGACTAGAAATATCACTAGGGAACTAAGGAGTAGAAGCAAATTTCCAAAGCAGAGAAATGTAGAATTTCCCAGGAAAACCAGAGGAAAGAAAATCATTAAAGGCAAGGGCAAAGAAAATATTGAACAGCAAGAGAGAAGCCATGAGCATGAGAAGGAATTTGACATAATACAAATAGACAGTGATGCTAAAGATGATGAGGCTAGAATTCTTAGAGCTCTTTTGAAAAACCGAGAGGCTCAGATTAAAGACTTGGAAAATGGGCTAGAAAGGTGAAAAGACATTATCCACTTTTTGCAAATACAAAACAGATAGATGAGTGGACAGATGGAAATCTATGAGGCCCGGGCACTCAAATACAGAAGGGAAGCTCAAAAGTCACAAGTGGCGCTAGAAGAATACATGGGTGAGTATGCGGATAATGATGAAGACAAAAAAACTAGCAAGAAAGAGGCCTAGGACCACTGGTCTTAGAAAAGCATTGGAAAATCAAAAAGAAGAGGAATCAACCTGTGCACAACAATACCCTCTTACGGAGCTACTTGCTCTAGAAATTGAGAATGATAAAAATTCTTGGCTTGAGAGGGAAAATCAACATTTGGAAACCAAATTGGAGAAAGTTAACAAGGATTTGGGCCTATAAAGGAGAATGACCGAGAACTACAAGAAATTGAATCAGTTTGCCCGAAGGAAACTCAAAGTTGCCCAAAGGAAGCGCCCGGCAGAAAAATGTGGAAAAGGCCAAATCCCAAATTGGAATTCTTTCTCAAGCTTCAATACATGTTTCTAAAAACCCTTAAGGGGTTTACTCACCAAAATTGGGCAATTTTGGACACATTCTTGTTTTTTGTGAATTTTAGGCCTAAAAGCATAAAATCATGGGTGCCTTAACTTTTTCTCGGAGCATCCTCAGCTGAAGAAAATTATATTTTTGGATTCCTTGACATCAAAGGAACATGCTCAGGAATTTTTAGATCAAATGAAGCTATTTTGGTCCCTCAAAAAGGCCAAAAACAACCATTTTTTTTACCTTTCTACCCCTAATATCAGTAGGTGCTACACTCCTGGGTTTTTTCATTGTTTCTACTTTTTGATTGACTTCCATGTATTCGATTAGAGAAAATAAAGTATTTTTGGAAATTAGACATCTGTATCTTTCCAATGAGCCATCCCGGGCCTAAATCAGATGTCGGGAAGGGGTCCAAAGCTCAGCTGCAACAGACCCCAATTTTTGTTGATTTGGAGCTACGCACAGAGATAGCTTTTTTTCCAAAAAGTCAACAAAAGACACTAATTAATCGCAAATTGGTTTTTTAATATTTTCTTGGACAAAACACTCCTAATTTGATTGAGGAGTTATGTTTTGGTGTGTTTCATTTATTTTCTTATCTGTTATGTGTCTTGGGCCTTGCATGGTCATTAAGCACATTTATGACATTTATGGTTGAATTAGGGTTTTTGGAAGCCTCTTAGGGTTTCCATCTCCTCATTTGATCCATAAATAGAGCATGAGGCTCTTGTATATTTTTTTGGATTTTGATGACTTATGCTGAAGTAATACATAGTCCCTTGAAGCCTTTGACGAGAAATTGATGTCTTGGAGCTTATACATGATCTGATTCAATTGTTGATGAAGAAGGACTATTTGGAGGATCCATAGGCTTTTTTGATGGTGAATTTTTCTCTTGTTAATGTTTTATAAGTTTCTCATATGTTTTCCATCCATCTATGCTGCAGTAGGACAAAAAATTTAGACTAAGATATGCTTGTTGATGGCACCTTAGATCTGTTTGTTTCCTTCACTGCCTAAATGTTTTCTTCTGCTTAAGATATGATAGAGAATTCATCTTTTGCTCTCTAATAATTTTTTGGATTGTCTATTTTCTGGAATGATTTAGATCAGTCAGTATCAATTATGATTTATGGCTAGCCCTGCATATTGTTACCTGTGAAGTACTATGTTCTTGAAATCATCTTTTGAAGTAGCTTTGCCTATAGTTTGTCAAAGAAGTCTGTCTTAACCATGCTCTTTGCCTTACTTAGCTAAAATTTTCTCAAGGAACTCTCATAGTTTTCACTGTGGATGCTATGGTTTGTCTCTTCTTCTATGGTTATAGTTATTTGTGCAACTTAAATTTTTTTCTTGCTCCTGATGATAAAACCCATGAAAGATTAAATGATTTTTTTCCTTTCTATGTTTTATTTGAATGTTGTCTTGGTTGATTATCTACTTCCAGTCTGGAACCAAATGGATTAGGTGTTGCTTAACCATTTTACTCTCTTGCTATGCTTATAAATCTTCTAACTCTCTCATTTTACAAGTATATAAATGATTCTACTTTTCCCCTTTATTATCTTGTTTTTCTCAAGTTTAATGTCCATCTCATGATCCTTCACAACCT
This sequence comes from Pinus albicaulis, assembly GCA_034641835.2. NCBI lineage: Eukaryota > Viridiplantae > Streptophyta > Pinopsida > Pinales > Pinaceae > Pinus > Pinus albicaulis. The sequence goes on along the minus strand of JAXQQM020076216.1, from coordinate 109,494 downwards.
TAAAGATCCACCAACCAAGTTAAATTTCCCTGCAAATGCTCTTGAAAGCATTGATGAACTCATTCATGACCTTGTTTGACTCCATTGCCCAATGACTTAACAATCTCCCTTGTTTTCTATCTAAACCCATCTGAGCATCATACCCAACCAAAAACAATCAAAATACCCTGTACTTAACATCTAGCCTAAAATCGACCCTAATCAGCAAACAAGTTCACATCTTTGCACCTACTAGAGAAATCCCTCTCCGAATCTAAGAAGGCTAGGTCCTAGGATTCCAAAGCTTGGTTTGATGTTAGCCTATACGTTTGTATCTCAATCAATCTAGGAAATTACAACGAGCTAACATAATGGAGATCACGGTGGGACTCTGAGTGATAAACAAACTTATACTTCCCTAAACTTTTCAAAAAACCCTTAAGAGTACTATCTTATGGATTTATCCCACCGCTCACACCAACATAATGGCGACCACGGTGGGACTTTGAGTGATAAACAGACTTAGACTTCCCTAAAATTTTCAAAAAACCCTTAAGAGTACTATCTTGTGGATTTATCCCACCGCTCACACCAACATAATGGCGATCATGGTGGGACTTTCTAAGTTAGTGACAAACTAAGCATTCCTTATATCTCAGAAAACTCACAAACATCCTTAGATTGGTATTTAGTTGTTGATGGTGGACAACAAGAACATCCTTAAAATAGTAAAAATCATCCACCTGGCGACTCCACTGGTCTTCACTAGCTCTGTTGACCCCACTAGCTCTGATAGACTCCCTTGGGAATGTATTAAGCATTCCCAATCATGCTGATGGTGGAAAGCAAAGTTGAAACCCTCCACCTCGCGACTCCACACCTCTCGATAGACCTAAAGACTCAACTAGTAGAGAACTCTAGACGGCTTGAAAATATTTAGTGACCATTTCTGATTTACAAACATGGATCCAAGAATACAATGAAGATATGCCCCAATGAGTGGGGATCTGTTGTGGTAAAACACAACCCCCCCATTTTTTACTTTTTCACTTCAAGTAATGGGGACCCTTTCTATAAATTTTTGACTAAACGCCTTTTCAGATTTTTATTTTATTTGATTATCCTACGCGATTGTTAATTTTTCATTTTCTTTGAATTCTTGTTTTGATTGCTTTGTTAGAATTAATTTTTTATAAGCCTCCCATTGACGCTTGTTTCACCTCATTTGGTCCACTGGTTTAAAAATGGTACTCCTTTGAAGTCCCATCATTTATCTAAGTCTGGGTTAAAAATGTTATTTTTATTCTTTTTATTTATTTTCAGAGTAACTGTAGTTTAGAAAAACTTAATATTAAAAAATATATATTATTAAAATTATTTTTATTTTTATTTTTATTTATTTATTTATTTATTTTTTATTTTTTATTTTTATTTATTTTTATTTTTTTTCGGATCCGTCGCAGATCGCAGATCGCAAATTTCAGTATCCGTCGCAGATTGCAGATCGAAAATTTCAGATTCATCACAGATCGCAATATCGCAAATTTCAGAATCCATTGCAGATCACAGATCGCAAATTTCAGAATCCGTCGCAGATCGCAGATCGCAAATTTCAGATTCGTCGCAGATCGTAGATCGCAAATTTCAGAATCCATCGCAGATCGCAGATCGCAAATTTCAGATTCGTCGCAGATCGCAGATCGCAAATTTCAGAATCCATCGCAGATCGCAGATCGCAAATTTCAGATTCGTCACAGATCGCAGATCGCAAATTTCAGATTCGTCGCAGATCGCAATATCGCAAGATCGAAATTTTGAAATTTCAGATCCATCGCATATCGCAATATCACTATTTTGGATCCATCGCAATTTTTAGAACATGCACATTTAAAAAACCCTGATCCAAGGTTCTTGCGATATGCGATGTGTTAATTTTTTATTTTTTTTAAGCTTTGTTTCACCTCACGTCACCCTCACCTCACACTCCACTCACCATATCCCTCCATAATCTCACGTGGATGAATTTTTAGGTTTGGATTGATTCCAATGGTTTGTAAATTAATTTTTATATTTTTTATATTATAATAATTATATTATAATTATAATGTTTATTATAATTTTAATATAATTTGAACTATAATATTAATCATATTTAAATTAACTTTTTCAAATCATTTGTATATTAATTTAATTTTGTAACTGAATTAATTGTTAGTTAGTTAATAATTAATTTAGAATTAATTATTAGATAATTAGAGTCTAATTTAGGATTAAATTTCTAATTAAAAATTCTGATTTTTAGCCCAGCAAACAGAATTTCCAGATTTATGCCAGATTTGACTCATCAACTTTGGAAGCTCATAGATTGAGTTATACTTGACCAAATGAGGCCCAGGACGGCTCATTGGAAAGATAAAATCAAGGAGAACATTTCTGAGAAGGTTTCACTAACAGATTTGATGATTTATTGGGTCAAAAATCAGGCAGAAGATCAAGCTCCGAATTTCTAAAAATAAAATCAATTTTCTGAGTTTTGCTTTCTTCATTTTCATTTGCCCAGCCTCTTCTAATTGCAGATTCATGCATCAATATTATCCTTGGTTAATTAAGATTGTTATGAGTATCAATAAGAAGCTCAAATTTCCTTTTTATTTATTTAAATAGAATTTGATTGGATTTGTTTTAATGTTAGAAATAATATTTGGATTTTGTTGTTGCATCTTAATTCATTTTAATTTCTTTTTGCAGGAAAAAAAAATAGAAGGGATATTGAGGAAAAAGATTTCAATCAATGAGAAGACTCCAACAATTAAAAGTTGGAATTTTTGAACAATTAAAAGTTGGAATTTTTGAGCAATTAAAGTTGGATTGGGCAGATTTTTCTTCAACAAACTCTCTTCTAAAAATACTTTTGGGAGGATTATAAATTGCAGATGGAAAAATGTAAAAGGGGTTGCTCTCCTCTGCAATTCCAGACTTCTAAAAGCATTTCTGTAATAGGGATTTAGAGTTGTAGATGGGGAGGAGAGAAAATTTAAGATCTGAACATTAATGAGGGTTTATTCTTTATATCTTGAATTATGCATGATGGGCAGAGTTTGTATTTCTGCAGCTCTAATCTTGAAAGCAGAAATTCAAGTAATGTAAAGTACTGTTAGAGACCAGGATCAGAAAAGCAGATTCAATTAACTGGTATTTTTGGCATTTCTGTATCAAATACCAGTTTCATTTTTATTTTAATAAAATTGTTGTTTCATTTTATTCATGTTTTGGCATTTTTGTTGATATGGATAATTTGTCTCAAATTGTTAAGTATCTCTGCTCTTATGAATTAAATTCTGATTTCTGAGTAACCATTACTCAGAAATTTGTCTTATAACACTGATTTATTAAATAGTAATGTGTTGTGAATTTCTTCCACATGTTATTGTTTAATAATTAGTTTGACTGATATGATAATCGATATCATTTTTGTGAATTTCTTCCGGAGTGTTGTTGATTTATTATTTTAGTCAAATGGTCTCAATAGAATGTGTTTTGGTACTAAAAAATGTGAGCTAATTGAATTTCTTCGTTAGTTTGACATTAATTAAAAGCCAGACATATTTTAATTCTCATCACTTAATTATCTTGCTCTTAATTGGGTTATATTTTCATCTACCTGATTGAGATAGGATTTAGATTAGTTTCTTTTTGCTTTCATTATAGAATAAGTTTGCAATTAGATTAAATTTACATTCTTTTAAGTCCTCTTCTCAAAGAGGCAAAATCTTAGTTGTGGTTTGGCTGAACCCAAATCAGCTTAAGGGTCATTCTTTTGCCTGATCAACAAGAAGAATTGATCTGATATCCCTGTCTATTGGTAGTTAATGATACATCATAAACCAATAGCGATAGGGAAAAGGTAACTAGACCTAGTTAAACCAGTCGGAGCCACTATCATAAACGGAAAAGGAGCTGTATTAAGGTCCGGACCGGGTGGTTATCCCCCAATGTTGTAGCAGCGATTTTCGAGGCTTCAACATTTTTGGCGCTAGAAGGAGGGCCTGAAACTTGTTGTCTATTGGAGTCTTTTAAATTTTAATATTTTATTTAATCACGATGGCTCCTCTTAAACTTCCAATTTGGAGTTGTATCCATGGACGTGCATCTTCCAATACTCCACCCAAAGTGGTAAGACTCTTGTCTCGGGTAAAGTTTAATGGTGAGAAAAATTCTTCTAATTTTAATCATGTCCTTCAATTTATTCAAAATGTTTCAAATTATGATTTTCAAGGAATTGATGAAGGCATCTTATGCATAATTTTTACTCTCACATTTGCGGCAAAAGCCAGAAACTGGTGTAGAACTCTTCCGGTTGCCTCAATTCACAGTTGAGATCAATTTGTTACAATTTTCGTTTGTAAATTTGACCGCTATGATTATGATCAGGTATGTGATGAAATTGAATATCTACGAAATGAAAATGAGTCTGTTAGAGATTTTAATATTCAACTTCATTTGAATTGTTTAAAATTTAATGTCAAAGATGAACCTATGAAAGAAGAATCACTAGATTGGTTTGAACATAATTATTCTCTTCCCCCTAGTCTCGATCCATATGAAATTAGGTCAAGCTTTGTTCCATCCCCTTCCAATATAAATGAGAAATCCAATTTGGATGTACAAATAAATTGTGATGAAGAGATTTCACAAAGCTTAGAAAATATTTCTAATCAAATGCAAGAAGACAACAACAACAATTTTGGAGAAAGACCTGCATTAGAATCTGAAAGTTTCTCTGCATTAAATTCAGAAAATCATATTGCAAATCAGCAAGTGCAAGCAACAATCAAAGTAAATAATAGTATGCAAACTGTTGTACAAATTTTTGAATCTTTTCATGATGAACAAATGCTGAAATCAGAGTAGCAAAGCAGCCTTCTTCAAGAAAGCATGAGCACACAAAGGAATTATTTAGAATCTGAAATTTACAATGGGCTTAATGCACAAGACTTCCCAAACAGGGACATTTTTAAATGCATTATTTCAGATTCACATTTTTTCCTTTATCCTGATATTTTTAATGATGGTAATTTTTCTCCTCTTGGTATTAATGATATTTCAGAAATTAAACAGGATAATCTAAAATAAATACCATTAAATTTTTATCAAGATAGAGAAGCAATTAATGATCATTCTTTTGCCATTAATAAACATAAAATTCTTGCTCCTCCTTGTTTTGATATATTGGATGAGATTGGAGGGAATTCTAAAGAATATTGTGAAGTCATTTATGATAATTACTTTGACATAGAAGATGTTGATTTCTATTTTTCTCAAGAGAATTCTCATAAGAAAATTCAAATGACATCTGAGAATGAGGGACATTTCAATTTAGAAATTATTTCAACTAATCCTCATTTTAAAGCAGATAATCATCTTCATGATTTCACTATTCGAGAAAATATTCCAATTTATGATTCATATCATGATCAAGCTTTCATTCTTGTTCATAATCATAATCCCCCTTCTAATTCACAAGTTGGAATTCGAAATTACTCAAATTCCATAATTCTGGCCAATCCTTGTGAAAAAGAAATTATTTCAAAACAATCCCAATTGTGTTGTAACATTAGTTGTAACAATAGTGATTTCGTTTTATTTTTGTTTCCTCACTTATTTTGTATTAAATCAGATTTATTTTCAGATTTTATTTTTCAGATTTTTGATACATTATGCTGGCATATTGAACACTTTATTATCAAACATTCAATTGATACATTGCCCTGTTGGAAAATTGAAGTTTTATATTATAATCAAGAGCATCAAAAGCTATTTCAATTTCAATTTCAATCAATGCTAATGTTTTATCAAAAGCTTCTATCCTCTCAAAGGCAATATCAACAAGAGAATGTATTTTTAGAAATCTGCCAGCGATCCAATTTAATTAATAATTTTCCATTTCATTTGAAAGATTTCCATCTATTTTTCATTAATTCATTTGAAAAATATTTGGAAATTTTTCCTTCATGGAAGATTGTCAATAGCTTAAAATTTACACATAACACTAACAGTTTCTTGTAGGCCTTTGAATCTGAAAGCTCATATCCACAATCTAGCCTTTCATCTCCTCTTTTCAACATTTCCCAATTTTTAATAGAAATCCATCCAGATTTCTATGATCCAATTGATATTCAATTAGAAAGAAAATTTCATGAGAAGGAGATTTTAGATAAGCTTCTAACAATAGTTGTACATTCTGATTTCAAGTTTAATTTTCTTAGTTCAATTAGATTTGTATTTTTATTACTAACATTTGAATTGTACATACATGCAGGGATTAAAATGAGAAAATGGTTAAACTGGAAATATGACTATACCTAGTCATTTTTCATGTATATGATTAGAATAGGAGTAGAGTTTATGTAGTTAATTTATTTTCAACAGTTCTGTAGATTAAAAATAAAACAAAGCAATTTTCACACATGTTCAGTGATTCTCCCAATCAGAAAATTTTAATTCTTGCTTTCCTTTTTAAATTTCTTACAGCAATACCTCTACTCTGTCTATTCTGAATAATGACTTGATTAAATTCAACTGAGGTCGCACTTGGCATCTATCCCATGAAATTTATGACTGTCTATGATAATCTTAATTCTGACTCAATCATTATTATTCAATCTAATCTTTCGTGGTAATCACATGAAGTTCATGTTATCTTCCTCAAAATTTGCTAAGCTGACCTTAAGGATGCCTATTTTGCTGTGTGCACATATTCAAATCTGTTTTGACATTTTTCCACAATTAGTGGCTTTATCCCATTGGGACCTTTAGTTTATTATTTGATGTTGCAATATGCATCATATTCATTTACTAAAGGAATTATTGAATAGTCACTATAACAATATAGATTTTTCTCAAGTTAATTCAGAATGAGCAGAGGTAATAAATTATTGTTGCAATTCAAAAATGAAGCATAGTTTCATATTTATTTCTGGTAAATTTTATATTTCCTGAACATGAATAAACATATCTTATTTTGGCTGATTGCTCACTCTGATTTAGAATAAATGATGAGATGATTTTGAACAAAGGTAAAATTTTGATAAATCGAAGGGAAAATTTGAAGATTCATGAGGTAAAAAACTACAGAGAATTTCCTTCCAGGTACGCATTCACATGTTCTTTCTCATCTATTATTAGTTTCTCTTTTCCTTAGTTTATTTTTTATTTTTTTTTTATTTTATTTGTAGGATTTCATTTGTTTTCAAAACTGGAAGTAAGCAGCAAACCCATTTCAAAATTGCAAATAGGCTCAAGGAAATTTTATTTTGTGATTCATTAGAATTTGAGCAATTTTTAAATTTGTCTTTCATTGATCATTTCAATTTGATTTTCATACTATTGATACTTCAGTGAAAATATTCGCAATAATACCATCCCACTCATCTTCGTTAATCATTTTATATGATATCACAACCATTTGTAGCGAAAGATTTCATCGGAAGTACGTCTTAGCATTGTTGATAACAACTTGTTCATAAAAGATCTCCGATGTATTACTTCACTCTTCATCGCATATCAGCATCGCAAGAATCATATTGTATTACATCGGGTACCAAAACATTCACCAATCGCCGATTAGCATCGCCAATTAGAAATTGCCGATATCGCAATCGCTTCATCGCATTTTTAATTATGCTCACATCACAATTCAGAATCTGCGATGTGCGATGTGCAATAAGGGAAGCACAATGTAAATATTCCTCGATCCCAGATATAGTATTTCTTCAATGATGCGATCGCTCCATCTTATCACACATCTTCTCATTACATGTTTTCATGTCGGCAATTTTCCATTTGCAATATCTGATGTGATAGTTTCCAATGCATGCCTCTGAGCTATTAACATTTAATCGATATATGGCATAGCAACAAAGGTGAAGTCTTGCAAATTAAACTCGAAGCATGGTGAAGAAACATGTGATGCGAATCATCCAATATGACGATGTGTTATTTTAAAAGCAAGCTTGGGTAACCACTATGGTAACAAAGCAAATAATGACCGATTTGCAGTATATTCAAATCATTCCGATTTTTTATGTATTTCAGTTTTAAATATATAATTCCATAATTAAAAAGGAATTCAAGACATCTCTATTTTCATATTTTAATTTATTATTTTGGATTTGGTCTTGATTCTGGACAATTTATAAAATCATGGAGTTTATATGAAACTTATAATATTTTGAGAAACATTCGTTACTGCAAATTCACATTTTCATTTTTGATGTGTTTCTTTTAATTTCAATTCCCTTGAGCACTAAGCATTCCATTTTTACATTTTACTACTTGCTTTATTTTAGATAAAATAAATAATGATTTTGGGTTATAGGATTTTGGTTAGTTTGACTTCTTCTTGTTTTTAATCTTAATTAAAATAAGAAGTTAGCTAGTTTGGAGAAATTGATACCTTTTAGGTAAGATCAAAAGCAATTATCCAATGGTAAGATTCATGTACCCACTTTCATTAATTTCCATTTCATTACTTTAGTTTCAGTTTTTTTTCTTCTGATATATAAATCTATTTTGCAGCTCTTCATAAAAGCTTCCAATCCTCCGCCAGATCATATTTTCGAAGTCCATACTCTTCTCCTGGCTTAATTTCAAGAAGCAGCGATAATCCTCATTGAAACAACTACGCTAGGAAGTTTCTGAACCTTTAATCTATTTCTTTAAGCATTCATTTTTATTAGAAAATGATTAAGATGATGCTTGGAAACAAAAAGATTGATATCAGACAAAAAGTACTCATTGTGGCTGAATTTTATCGTCATTGCTATCTAAAAAGCCTAAAACACTACAACCCTGCAAGGTATGATTTTTTCTAAATCTCTACATAAGAAGGATTGATTACACGATTATTTCTTTCTTCATATTATTGAGACATTGGTATAAGCATTATTGTTTGAGTTTATCTTGCGAAACTTGGATTTTCCTTTCCATTTTTTAAATTTCTTCATTTTTATTTTTGTTCGTTAGTTTCTTTCTTATTTTAGAATAAGAATTCTTTTCCTTTGATTCTCAGTTTTTATTTTGGTGACTTTGCCATGATTTATATGGAAGGCCTTCTTGTTACCTAACTATGGTCAGCATACATGGAGAAAAATTGTTAATAGTCATCTATTAGCTTTTTCTTAAATATCTTACTAAAAGTTTGATTTTCTTATTATAAAGGTACACATATTTAAGGAAGAGATTACCAATTTAGAGAAGTTGACAAAGTATCATAAAATCTGGAGAAATTTCTTTTTCATCAAAATTGTAATCATTTTGAGATTTAAATATTTTATTAAAATCTTTCAAAGTTCTATTATCAGTCAAGAAAAGTTATTTTTAACCAAGTAAAGACACTTTACAGCAAAGCACCTTTTAACTCTAAAATTGTCATTCTTAACTCTTAAGGAGTCAATGATTCTCCCTGTCCCAAAGAGTCTTATTTTTCTAGAGTATAATCTAGAGATATATTTAAACTTAAAAGATAAGAGGTCTCATCATGAGCCTGCTTACCATGATCATAGGGGAAAAATAGGCTGACATTACCAACACTGCCAAACAAACCAGGGTAATGGCTTATGATTGCAAACAATTATAAGACAAGGGGTCTCATCACGAGCCAGCGTGTTCAGTCTAATTATAACCAGTGAATGGAATTGTCAACTATCTGGCTACCAAACCAGGACAATGACTTTTAAGATTTATAATATTAAAAAAAATAATAATAATAATAATAAAAAAATATATATATATATATATATATATAAATGGATTTATCTCTAGGTCAATAATTCTTAAAGAGATGGGATTCTGAATCATTTGTGGTTAAAAGGTAACCCTATCGAGACTATAGATGTTTGCTGGCAACAGTGGCTCTACCTGTGACAAATGAGTAAATTTTAAAAGCTAAGCTGTAAAGTGACCCCTGCTTTATCTCTACAACTAATTAAGGACTGATATAGAGTTTTGAAATATTTTAATTTATGAGGAATTTTAAGAAAAATTACAGTTAGATGATTCTTTCTTTTATTCAGACTAATGAACCTAGTCAAGCATTTTAAGTATAATTCTCTTTTCTTTAGTTATTTTTACTTGAATTTTAGGAAAATCTCATTCATATCAAACAGAGATAACTGGTTCTTCTCCCGTGTGTCGCCATTGTTGTGGTAAAACACAACCCCCCCATTTTTGACTTTTTCACTTCAAATAATGGGGACCCTTTCTATAAATTTTTGACTAAACGCCTTTTCAGATTTTTATTTTATTTGATTATCCTACGCGATTGTTAATTTTTCATTTTCTTTGAATTCTTGTTTTGATTGCTTTGTTAGAATTAATTTTTTATAAGCCTGCCATTGACGCTTGTTTTGCCTCATTTGGTCAACTGGTTTAAAAATGGTACTCCTTTGAAGTCCCATCATTTATCTAAGTCTGGGTTAAAAATGCTATTTTTATTCTTTTTATTTATTTTCAGAGTAGCTGTAGTTTAGAAAAACTTAATATTAAAAAATATATATTATTAAAAAAAAAAAAAAAAAAAAAAATCTTTTTTTTTCAACAAAATAGCCAGATCACGGATATGGAAATGGAAAATCCGTCGCGGTCCCCCGGATGTAGGTTCAGATTCGTCGCGGTCCTTGTGTGCAAATTTCAGAATCCATTGCAGATCACAGATCGCAAATTTCAGAATCCGTCGCAGATCGCAGATCGCAAATTTCAGATTCGTCGCAGATCGTAGATCGCAAATTTCAGAATCCATCGCAGATCGCAGATCGCAAATTTCAGATTCGTCGCAGATCGCAGATCGCAAATTTCAGAATCCATCGCAGATCGCAGATCGCAAATTTCAGATTCGTCACAGATCGCAGATCGCAAATTTCAGATTCGTCGCAGATCGCAATATCGCAAGATCGAAATTTTGAAATTTCAGATCCATCGCATATCGCAATATCACTATTTTGGATCCATCGCAATTTTTAGAACATGCACATTTAAAAAACCCTGATCCAAGGTTCTTGCGATATGCGATGTGTTAATTTTTTATTTTTTTTAAGCTTTGTTTCACCTCACGTCACCCTCACCTCACACTCCACTCACCATATCCCTCCATAATCTCACGTGGATGAATTTTTAGGTTTGGATTGATTCCAATGGTTTGTAAATTAATTTTTATATTTTTTATATTATAATAATTATATTATAATTATAATGTTTATTATAATTTTAATATAATTTGAACTATAATATTAATCATATTTAAATTAACTTTTTCAAATCATTTGTATATTAATTTAATTTTGTAACTGAATTAATTGTTAATTAGTTAATAATTAATTTAGAATTAATTATTAGATAATTAGAATCTAATTTAGGATTAAATTTCTAATTAAAAATTCTGATTTTTAGCCCAGTAAATAGAATTTCCAGATTTATGCCAGATTTGACTCATCAACTTTGGAAGCTCATAGATTCAGTTATACTTGACCAAATGAGGCCCACGACGGCTCATTGGAAAGATAAAATCAAGGAGAACATTTCTGAGGAGGTTTCACTAACAAATTTGATGATTTATTGGGTCAAAAATCAGGCAGAAGATCAAGCTCTGAATTTCTAAAAATAAAATCAATTTTCTGAGTTTTGCTTTCTTCATTTTCATTTGCCCAACCTCTTCTAATTGCAAATTCATGCATCAATATTATCCTTGTTTAATTAAGATCGTTATGAGTATCAATAAGAAGCTCAAATTTCCTTTTTATTTATTTAAATAGAATTTGATTGGATTTGTTTTAATGTTAGAAATAATATTTGGATTTTGTTGTTGCATCTTAATTCATTTTAATTTCTTTTTGCAGGAAAAAACAATAGAAGGGATATTGAGGAAAAAGATTTCAATCAATGAGAAGACTCCAACAATTAAAAGTTGGAATTTTTGAACAATTAAAATTTGGAAATTTTGACCAATTAAAGTTGGATTGGGCAGATTTTTCTTCAACAAAATCTCTTCTAAAAATACTTTTGGGAGGATTATAAATTGCAGATGGCAAAATGTAAAAGAGGCTGCTCTCCTCTGCAATTCCAGACTTCAAAAAGCATTTCTGTAATAGGGATTTAGAGTTGTAGATGGAGAGGAGAGAAAATTTCAGATCTGAACAGTAATGAGGGTTTATTCTTTATATCTTGAATTATGCATGATGGGCAGAGTTTGCATTTCTGCAGCTCTAATCTTGAAAGCAGAAATTCAAGTAATGTAAAGTACTGTTAGAGACCAGGATCAGAGAAGTAGATTCAATTAACTAGTATTTTTGGCATTTCTGTATCAAATACCAGTTTCATTTTTATTTTAATAAAATTGTTGTTTCATTTTATTCATGTTTTGGCATTTCTGTTGATATGGATAATTTGTCTCAAATTGTTAAGTATCTCTGTTCTTATGAATTAAACTCTGATTTCTGAGTAATCATTACTCAGAAATTTGTCTTATAACACTGATTTATTAAATAGTAATGTGTTGTGAATTTCTTCCACATGTTATTTTTCAATAATTAGTTTGACTGATATGATAATTGATATCATTTTTGTGAATTTCTTCCGGAGTGTTGTTGATTTATTATTTTAGTCAAATGGTCTCAATAGAATGTGTTTTGGTACTCACAAATGTGAGCTAATTGAATTTCTTTGTTAGTTTGACATTAATTAAAAGCCAGACATATTTTAATTCTCATCACTTAATTATCTTGCTCTTAATTGGGTTAGATTTTCATCTACCTGATTGAGATAGGATTTAGGTTAGTTTCTTTTTTCTTTAATTATAGAATAAGTTTGAAATTAGATTAAATTTACATTCTTTTAAGTCCTCTTCTCAAAGAGGAAAAATCTTAGTTGTGGTTTGGCTGAACCCAAATCAGCTTAAGGGTCATTCTTTTGCCTGATCAGCAAGAAGAATTGATCTGATATCCCTGTCTATTGGTAGTTAATAATACATCATAAACTAATAGCGATAGGGAAAAGGTAACTGGACCTAGTTAAACCAGTCAGAGCCACTATCATAAACAAAAAAGGAATTGTATTAAGGTCCGGACCTGGTGGTTATCCCCCAATGTTGTAGCAGTGATTTTCGAGGCTTCAACAGGATCATATCCCTGGATTCCCACACAAAATTCCTGAAATAAATTGGTTAAAAAACCTACCTATATTTCAAGATAAAAAATTTTATGACCCCTTGTTACATCTCATCAATTTTCATATACATGTATGGAGGTTAAAGGTTGAATGGCACGAGGACTGCCTCATGAAAATTTTTATGGCAACATTAGAAGGTAAGGCAAGAAATTGGTATGAATGGCTAGAACTTGGCATCTTGTTTTCTTTAAAGGATTTCCACAAGGTATTCTATAAACACTATATATGGTATTATCCACCTCTATCATTAGCTGAAAATTGTTGTGATCAATTTTAGGATATCATACAACACCTTCTAGATAGTGATGATTTAGATAATTTGTATCCTAAAGATCTCTTAGCAGCAATTCATGAATTTCATTCTCAAGATAACTATTATGACAACCTATATCAGTGAGTTGAGGAAGAAATCAATCAAGGTATAGAAGAAAACCCACAAGATCTCTCTGAAGGTACAAGTGATGATTCATCACCCCTACTAGATGAGGCTCAAGAAGATATCCAACCTCAGAATCAGTCTTCTCTAGAGAAGGAAAAAAATTGTTGCCCAATCCAAAGAAAACAAAAAATGCCTCCTCCTTTAACTGAAGAACAGATATATTAGATGTTAAGCGTACAATCAGCCTCTAAACCTTTATATAAGGAAAATATTCATGTTTGTCCCACTCTTGCCTTACCTACTAAAGAAATTTCTCATAAAGAAACAAAGGAACAGATTTTTGTTGAACTGTAATACCTCCTCAAGAAGACATTCATCCTTGTGAGCAGTCACAAAAGGTAGAGAAGCATCATATTTCCATCCAGAGAAAGAGAAAGACACCTCCCATTTTAACAAAAGAATAAAGCAATCAAATCCTAAGCATACAGCTAGCATCCAATTTTTTTTACAAAGAAGATATGTCTATGTGTTGTACTGCTGACCTATCTACTAATGCATTTTCTCCTAATAAAAGTACATAACAGATTGATGCTAATGCTATACTACCTACTCAAGAAGACCTGGTGCAAGAGAATGGTCCTACCCATCAGGACAATGTCTCATAAACAAAAATCAACTCACTCAATTAGGGCATACTAGGATTTCTTAAAGGTAGCATAACATTGCATTCAGAAGCTGCCAAATCAGATAATCATAAAGAGGGAGAAGAGATACTTTCTCAAAACAATCCCAAGGTTAGTTAAGTAAAGGAAGTAGTAATCCTGAATGAGGTCTATTTCTCAAATCCTCTAGGTCAGTTATTATTCGAAGACCCATTTGTTGTTTCCTTAGAGACCTTTAAAGAGGGAGTAAAACATGCCAAGAACATTTTGTGGCAGAGCTTAAAGAAAATTTGGGGTGCTACTGTTCAGAATAAGACAAGGTGGGAGTGGCCTGCCAACATGCCTAAGAAGTGGAACAAAAAGAAAACATCTAGTCACTTACTTGATTGGCTATACTAGAATAAATAATTCACCTAATGTACGTCATATGTAAAGTTAGATTAGGATAGATAGGCGCAAATAAACTCAAACTTTGAGCATATTTTGGTTTTAGATTGTTTTGAAAAATCACAAGAAACACAAAAACATAAAAAGAATGAAAAAGAGGGCAGATTTGGAAAGAGGTACAACCCCATACCCAAAAAATAGTGATGTTGAAAGTGTGCAAGTGTTTCGGGGAATTATCACCCTAGAGGTTCGTTGGGTTACAACCTACACAGAGCAGGGGAATGCTACTTAACAGAGACTCACACAACCATGCACGTTCAGAAAAACTAAATAGAGTAGAATGAGAAAGTTACCCGTAGGTCCTACGGTTGAAGAAGATCCCGCAGGGTTCAAACCCCCAGCAACTGTCCTTCCTTCCTAACCTGAAATACAAGAAGAAACAAACACAAAGGACTGGTTGTACAACATATATCTACTCTAAATGTTAGTGAGATTCATATAAAACATTAAATAAATCATAATGAATTCTTGTATAACAAATATTCTCATACATAAAAACATACACTAACACGTTTATTTCGGGAACA
This sequence comes from Pinus albicaulis, assembly GCA_034641835.2. Lineage (NCBI taxonomy): Eukaryota > Viridiplantae > Streptophyta > Pinopsida > Pinales > Pinaceae > Pinus > Pinus albicaulis. Next base: position 94,282 of record JAXQQM020076216.1, on the reverse strand, counting down.
ACATGATACTTCTATATTATAAATAGCATGTACAAAAGTAACGAGTGGAGAGATCACCTGATCCTTCCACGGCCTTCGCAGACCGTCGTCCGGATCCGTCCAGCCCTTGCCTCGCTAAGAATCCTTCCAAACTGGTGCATACGAGATGACATATAAAGGGATGTGCATCTCAAGGAAACAAGGGTTTCCTATAATGAACTGGGAAAGTGCAGGAGGCACGAGGAATCAGACTTGGATAGGGAATACCAACAGAGTATAATATCAATAATTCTCTCTCTCCCTTAGGCCATACACATGAGGGCTTTTTATAGTCTCTCCAATTAGTTTCAACAGTTGGAAACAGTTGGCCACGTGCTGGGGTGGTTAAACTACCTAAGTAACCATCGACCCAGCCCGAAAATAGGGAATTTTTATATATTTTTTAATCATTTTAATGGCATACGCGGAAAAGTCTAGCTGGACTCGCGTATACACGCAGAAAATCACGGGCATAGTCGCGTATGGGGATTTTTACACTGTTTTTAAGTGAATTTGTCCAAGTCTGTAGGAATGGGTGCCCAAAACCATCTAAGCAATCATGAATCATGTCAAGGTGAGAAATGATGCTATAACAGATTCCCCCTAATATATGAGGTCAGAAGGGGTACATGATGGCCGAAATGTATTATGCACATAGAAATAACTTTGCAAGGACAAGAGAGGACTTCACCAGATTTCAGCCTGCCAAAAACCAATGAAAGAAATCAGAGAGTCAACTCATGCTGAGGCGGGCATACCCATGCTCAGTCAAAAATACATCATATAGAAAGTAGTGAATAGATCCAACATGTATACAAGTATAGCTGAACTGAGAGTACACAATGAATCATCTGAGCATGGCCCGGAAATACAAGTCTGAATCAATGTCCAAGTATCACATATAGAAAGCTGATCAAAGATGGTGCAACTGGATGTCTGATCAAGTAACTGAATCTCTAAGTACCGGATCATAAGAGGTGGATCAAACGGTACAATCACGCAACTTGGGAGCCAACATATAGGATTTTGTTGTGCTGAACTGCAACATATAAGGGTGGATGGCATCACTGGCAGAAACTGAATGTACTGTCAAAAGTGAACCGAAGAATGCTGATGCAACCCGAGGTCTTCACCGATCACCATGGCACAATTCTACACAATGGGAATAAATGAGCTGAAGTCGACCATGTGAGAAATCGTTGGATTACCGGGCAATGATGTATCCCGTTAACCAATGCGAGACAACCCACCGATAATGATAATGAGTGTCAAGGTGCCCCAGTACAATCTGACAAGTGCGAATGAATGAGTTGAAGTCGAACACTTGAAATAATCTACCAATCAGGAGGCAATGATGAATCCCCACTGTCGATAGTGAAGAGTCTGCCACTGATGACTGCAAACCCTAAGGTACTGACAAAAAGACTCTAGACCTTATTCCCAGACCAATGAGTCGGAGTCGATGGGAAAATATCTTCTAGAAGGAAGGCATTAAGGCATCCCACATCAGTCCAGCGCGAGTGTAACCCGCAGGCCAAGATTTGGAAGGAATCGGACGAAGTAGAGTGATGGAACCAAAAACCGAAGTACGTTTCCGACGTACACAAGATCAAGCTAGCGCACGGAAGAAACCCTCTGAACCAACCAATAATGAAAGCTGACACAGAGGCGAGAAATCCACCGATAGGGTCAAATGGAAATCAAGGTACTGCACGAATCCCAAGTGTGATAATGTGTGCTGACGTCGAACACAGGGGAAACCACTTAGTCAAAGACCCATGATGATGATCAAATGCCGAGCACGAGGTCACCTATCAATGATGGAAATAGGCCCAAGGTGCGGCTCTAGGTTTGCTCTCAGAGCAATGTGTCGTAGTCGATAAGAGACAAACCCGCCGGCAAGAAGTCAATGGGGACCCTCTCAAACCAGCACGAGCAGAAGACCAAAACATCTGATGTGATAGAACATGATACTGACAAGACCGGGAAGGCCGACTGAATAATGAGTCAAGAGACACCACAGAATGGCCGACTCAGGCTAGACTTCCCTTGAACAAAAGCACGACTCGTGATGACCATGGCAGTAAAAAGTGACACTGTATAAGTCTGTTATGCAGGAGGCAAAACAAACTCTCCATAGGATTGGAAGAGATAACCAACCGGGGGAGAACTGACAAGTGAAACATGGTAAAGGCTGAACCTAGGTCAACACTAAAACCATCCCAAATGAAGGAGATATATATAAGTATATGTGCTTTGTTCAAGGGTGACAAACTGACTCTGTACTGCCATCAAAACAACGAAGATACATCCCGTTCCCGCTCTTTTTGTCTTTTTCATATAATAAGCCTGAAAAAGAATAAAAGAATGTTATGGTACAATGGATAGAACGAGTATCAAGAAATCAGATGCACTAGTTCCTGGGATTGGAACAATCCTATGCTCAACGCAAGGTGGCGAAAACTGGTCAGTGATACTCAGAGGAACGTTCCATCCATGGGTACAAAGGTGTCAAGTCGTGATAGCTAAGTGCATGCAATGGTTAACTTGTGCAGAAAGTCAAGGTCAAAAGTTGGCATAAACATCGAGTCCAAATGAAGCCGGCTAAAGGCCAGGATAAACAAGTAGCCAATATGCAATGCAGTAATACAACTTAACGACACCAGGGAGCCTCTAGGGAGAAAGCCAGAAAAAATGATAAGTGATGAAGAAGAAGAATGAAGCTTCAACACATAAGACATGGCGGGACTAAAGAGGACTCCCGAGCCTACATAAAAAGCAGCATGGGCAACAAGTGATAGCAAGGAACTAACTAGGAAGCCCATGTAAAGGAAGGCTCTACCATCAAGTCATGATTAAATAATCGGCGAGTGAAATGAGTGTAATACTCATGACCTGATGGGATCGACCCTAAGGCAAGTGATCAGTATGGAGGCTAGAATGCAAGATGCAACGGAAAGTGATGTTCCTAACCTATATGCCAGTGAAGATCATATACCTGCCGTGAAGAGTCTGAAATGATGGATCAAAAAACTGGAAAAAATCTCAAAATCGTCAAAATGTACCTGAAAACATACCAAACTGGGCACTTCCAAGCAACCGAGTTATGCAGCTTAAGATAGATCGAAAAAATAAGCATAAGGAATTTTTGCGAAAATTTTCAATTGTTAGCCATAAATAGACAAATTACCTCTCATTTCGTTCATTATTGCATAGCTGATTTGGAAAAAGTGCTCTGGAGCAAAAAACTTCTTTCGTCAAATCAGGAACAACCGACCGTCGGAACTCAGCAAAACTTCAGGTAGGCTCCTTAATCATCCTGTTTATTCATTTTGTCCATTTGGAAATTAAAATTAAGTGATTTTTAGCTTGAAAACCCTTGCTAAAATATGCGTACCTGCGCATACGCGGGTTCATTAAAGGAAACCCGCGTATACACGCGACTGTGTACAGGAAAAACCGCGTATGCACAGGTCCGAAACTTAAAAAGCGTGGCTAATGCATAATTTGATGAAATTTCTCAGGATGACCATTTCATTGAGGGAACGTGAGCATAGCGCAATAGACCAAGAGGTCATGCAGGATCGCGCAGCGCAAAATATCCTCCGAAATTGTGGATTGTTCAAATTCTTTAAAATGCCAAATATGAAAAGCAATGTGCGGTTGCTAGAAATGCTCGTAAATTACTGGGAACCAGATTAGGATTGCTTCATAATTGATCAGATGCCACTACGCATTGAAGTGGAGGATATATATTTCATCACTGGACTCTCCAGGAGGGGAGAACCAGTGGAATTGCACGGAAAGCCCCTGGGAGGGTTGACCGTGGAAGATTATGTCCACGTATATTGCGTAGAGAATTCCAAAAAGGTTGGAACACAGATTGCGATTAAAGATATCAGGGATTTGCACATGAAAATCCTCATTTTCACCATTAGCAGAGTGGCAAGATCCGCCTCTCTACATCAGGCGTCCAGGACGCAAATGAGCATAGCTGTAGAGTGTTTGACTCATGTGTACGATTGGTGCACAGCCCTTCTACTGAACATGAAACAACAGCTGACCTCCATTCTCCAAGTAAAGACTAAACACTTTGGCTATGGGACCATTTTGACAACATTCTTCTTTGAGAGGATTCCAGCGTTGAGACCCAAAGTCATCTCTACTATCAGTAGCCCGCGGGACCCAAGAATTGCCCGTTGGGCAGACATGATGAAGAGACTGGGGGGTAGTGAGGTACCCCGAACCACATGGGACGATGAGTTCTTCCTATGGTGGGGAGAACAGATCATCGCAGTGGACGACTATCCCTATGCCGGGATGGACTTTCGTGGAGATCCGGATCTAGTTCTTCCACCTGGCACAACATGGGGAGAAGTCGGTAAGTTTTGCAAAAAATTTTGACTTATATGATTTTTTTTGGATTTTTTCAAATATGTATGAAAAAATGAAAAACACACATGTTTTTGATTGGATTCATAATGACTGACAATTAAAAATGATCATGTTTCAGATGTTGGACCAGTTCGACCTAAGGGTCTCCCACGCCATAAGCGTCGCAGGGGCGAGGCAGAGACAGTGGATTCCGACAGGACTCTCCAGGCCATGCAGAGAAACTTGGAGGGATTAACCCGCCAAATCCCTATGGCTACCGTGGAGGACTTGCCGGAAGCCATCTAGAGACGGGTGGTAGGAGTACCACGAGACTGGGTTAGATTATTCCGCCGTGTGGCTACTGCAGTTACGTTCTATAGGAACACAACTTCTGGGCAGGGACCTCAGGAGTAGACAGATTTTATGATTGTATATTCTTTTTTGAGACTGAACATGATGGGGCATAAGCCCAAGTTTTGTACGAGATTATGGATCCAAATTTTGTAAAGTTTTTGACACTCCGATGATATATATACAGCGATATTTGATGTGATGTGATAAATGTATCAAATGTATGATGTTTTTGATGATTAAAAATTTTATTGTATTGAATGATTAATATGCCAATCCAATGCTTGATTAGCTAATGAGTCAGCAAACCAATTGTCAGTTCGAGGAATATGAATTAATGTTAAAAATTGAAATGACCTTTGTAACAAACGTACCCTAAAAAAAAATCGTAATAAAAAGGGATCTCGTACCCGATAAGTGTTGTTCAACTGCGACACCACCAGCTGAGAGTCCAAGAACACTACCAACGAATCAACACCCAAAGATATTGCCTCCGAGAGTAGATGAATGATTGCAGTGTATTCTGCTACATTATTGGAAGCAGGACCAATGCAGACTCCTCTTGATACTAACAGCTGACCGGAAGGATAATGAAGCACCCAAGCCGCGGAAGCTAAGTTCCGGGTGTGTCTACTAGCACCATCGGCGAAACCAAAATGACTCATGACATCCAACACAACCTGCCAAAGCAGATCAAAAAAAATCACCACCTCATCAAAAATCGAAAATCAATCAGATATGTACAAAGAAAAAAATACTATATACAAAAGCAACATGCCAGGTCGAAGCCTAGGCATAATACTTCTTCAAATAGAGCCCATTTCGGGGCTTCGGCAACTCGTTCCCTTCGAAATCAACCAAGGTATAAGCTCCTTTCTTAAGGACCTTTTTAACGATATAGGGGCCATACCACATCGATTTAAACTTTCCTGCCCCCAAGGCATCCTTTTCTTGGGCATAGACCAAAACAAGGTCACCCTCTGAAAAGACCCTAGGCTTAACCGCCTTATCGTACTGAACCTTTACTCGGTTTTTATGTGCTTCATTCATCGTGGCAGCATCCCGACGCTGCTCATCGAGATGTTCCAGATGAAGAAGCCGTTCTGCCAGACTGGAAGTGTCAGGAAGAAGCTCAACAGCTAATTTAAGGGAAGGAATCTCGCATTCAATGGGAAATACGGATTCCACCCCATGGACTAACTGAAACGAGTAAAGCCAGTTGCAGTTTTCACTGACGTCCTGTATGCCCAAAGTGCAGGATATAGCATAATATGCCAGTTGGATCTATGTTTATCAATTGTCCTTTGAAGAATTGTCTTCAAGGATTTATTCATGGCTTCCACTTGCCCATTGGCCTGAGGATAATATGGAGATGAATGCTCCTGCCGGAAACCCAATTTGAGAGCCAACTCAGCCATCATACTATTCTGAAAATGACTGCCATGGTCACTGACAATCTGTCTAGGTATACCAAAACGAGCGATAACTTGGTTGAATAGGAAAAGAGCTGCAGTCTCACCATCGTTCCCAAAAGTAGGCATAGCCTCGACCCACTTCGTAAAGTAGTCTACTGCTACAATAATGTACTTGTGACCTTTTGCCGAAGGTGGGTTACAAGTAGTATAATCCATACCCCACTTTGTAAAGGGTCCGACAGTAACGACTGGAAAAAGCGGAGCTGGATGAGCGCGCATTTTTCGAGTATATACTTGACAAGGATGACACTTCTTGACCGATTCAATACAATCTTTGAAAATCGAGGGCCAGAAGTAGCCAGCACGCAAAATCTTTTGGGCTGTAGCAAGCCCTGATAAATGACCCCTACAAGCTCCACCGTGAGAATCATTGAGCACAGCCTCATCTTCTTCGAAAGTTAAGCAGCGTCTTAGGATTGAATCAACCCCTCGACGGTACAAAGCATCACCAATAATCAGATAACTTTTAGCTAAGTGACGCAGCTTACGACGCTCATCTTTCGAAAAAGAAGAGGGAAACTTCGCAGTCTGGAGATACACAATGATATCCCCATACCAAGGATCTTGTGGAGAGATTAAAAACAAGTGTTCGTCCAGAAAGGACTCATCATAGATCATCTCCTCACCACAAGGCAACTCGGAGATCAATTCCGCAAAGACTAATGACTTCTTGGATTTGGCAGACATGAACTCTAGATCGAATTCCTGTAATATCACAATCCATCTATTATATTTTCCCCCAATCACTCGCCTGCTGAGGACAAACTGAAATGGATTGGCAGCTGCCAAGACATAAGTTTTGTGAAGAATAATATAATGTCGAGTCGCTGCACAGCATGAACTGCTGCTAAGGCTAATTTTTCTATCGAAGTGTATCGAAGTTCAGGTCCTACCAGTCCTCGACTAAGGTAGTAAATAACATGCTCTGCAAGAGCATCATCCTCCTGAACCAAAACCATACCAATGGTAGATTCTGTTGCTGCCAGATACAAAAGAAAATCTCTGCTATAATTAGGTGGACTCAATAAAGGAGCAGAGGTCAATGCCTTTTTCAAAGCATCGAATGAGCGTTGAGCGTAATCGTCCCAAAGAAAAGGAACTCCTTTCTTCAACAGTCTCATATATCCCTTTGTAATTTCAGCATAATTGACGATAAACCTCTGAAGAAAATTAGACTTTCCTTGGAGACTTTGAAGCTGACGGATGGAAGACGGGGGAGGCAACCGAAGTATTGCCTCAACCTTGAAGGGATCTACCCTTATCCCTTCCCTCGACACAATGAATCCCAATAGCCGACCGGATGTAACCGCGAAAACGCACTTGTTCGGATTCAATCGAATTTTATAAAAATGACATCTTTCAAATATTTGCCGGAGGTGACCAGGATGATCCATCCTCTTTCGAGAATGAGCAGCTAAATCATCTAAGTATGCCTCGATAATATTTTTGATGTCGTGGAAGGCGTATGACATGGCCCGCTGAAAGGTAGCCCCAGCATTTTTAAGACCAAAAGGCATCTTCTTGTATGCAAATGTACCCCAGGGACAAATAAAGGCAGTCTTATGTTGATCTTCAGGACGGATAGTAATTTGATTATATCCGGAGAAACCGTCCATGAAGGAGAAAATCTCATTACCGGCACACTCTTCAATGATCTGATCGATGAATGGTGTGGGGTAATTGTCTTTAGGACATGCCTTATTTAGGTCTCTGAAATCAATGCACACTCGAATCGTTCCTTGCTTTTTATCTATGGGAACGGGGTTTGAAACCCATTCAGTCAGAGGAACTGGGAAAATGAATCCCGCCGTAAGCAGCTTTTCAACTTCAGTTTTGATAGATGCTGCCTTCCTAGGATTGACCGGACGAAGCTTTTGCCTGACCGGCTTAGCATTTTCATACGTCTTGATCTCATGCTGGACAATAGATGGGTCTATGCTAGGCATTTCCTCATAAGACCAGGCAAATACATCCCTATACTCTTTAAAGAGCTCGGTGTAGATTTGAATCTCTTCACGGGAACATTCAGCTCCAATGAAGACATTCTCGACAATATTGGGATCCCTGGAAATGTTCACCGGGATAGTAGGAGAGATCACAGCCATGTTCCCTTCAACATAAACCTGTGTTGGTGCCAAAGGGTTCAAGACTGGGTGAACAGGACCAGGAGACTGAGGACTTGGAAAACTAGTTTCAACTTCGCTCAAGTCAGGTAGGAAGTAAGACCGATGATGCAAATCATCCCACGGTCTATCTATACTAGTCATGGCTTCCAGGATGGCCTCTTCAGATGGAAGAGTGGTATCAAGGCAATCCTGGGCCGAAGAAGAACTAAGCGTCCAAGCCGGAGCCACATCACCATCCAACTCTTCCGGTGAAAGAGGAGCTGGGACGGATTCTGCAGTGTCAACAATAGACTGATATGCAATCTCAGCTGCAGAAATCGGAAATGCCATTCCACCCACTTGACCTTCCGCTAATGTGGCAGTAGGGGAAGGTAAGGTCCAAGGGTCCGAAAAATAATGATTTCGAAAGAACTCTCTTCGAAGAGGAGCCTTGGAGGATGAAATAGCATTAATATGCACTGTAGGAGGAGGAAGATCGAAAGTACCCATCAGGGAAGAATACATTCCAACTCCTAGATTCTCGACAGGCGCCTTAGTATTATCCAACTTAGGAACAGATGAGTCAGAAGGCGCATTCAGGTCTACCTGAGGACAGTCCAGTTGATCCACTGTAACGATCCTCCCTTCGTGGGGGAAACATACAATTCGAAATAATGAGGACGCAATGGCATCCATCTCATAAATCCAATTCCTCCCCAACAGAAGGTTGTAGTCCAAGGCTGCATCCACTACCTCAACCTCTATGTTGACAGTTTTGCCCCCAACACAGATGGGCAAAGCCGGGACAATACCATGGGGTCTGTGAGAATGACCATCGAATGCAGTAAGAACAGTGCTAGATGGAGCAGCTTTTGGAGATCCAAGTGTCTTCCAGCATGCGAGAGACATCACGCAAGTAGAAGCACCCTCATCAACAACCGTGCGAAAGATGTTAGTCTTCCGATACGATGATTTAATATGGAAGGCCATATGATGAGGAAGTCTCTTCTTAAAGTTAGCCATATCAAAAGTAATCAAAAGAGAATTTTTCGGATCAACAGCCCCAATGGCAGTGAGCAAAGCACTGCGCTGAGCCGGACAAGACTGGAGTACCTCTAAAGCTGACATAGCACAAGGACTTTGCGCCAGATCTTCTACAATCGAGTAGTTCTGGGCAGCCCTCGCATTTGGATTAATCGTTGATCGCTTAGAAGATGCTTTGGGCATCCGAGGCATAGACTCAACAGTAGGCTTCGTAATGTGAAGCGGCTCAGTAGCATCAGGAACTTACTTAGCTTTCGAAGACTCTTCTCCGCCATAATCACGGGATCTCGTAGCGATATCTGCGTGAGCACTCATCATGAAAATGTTCGATGGAATTTCCCCTTCCTGGGTGCCCCCAGAGGAAGCCCCAGGATTTTGGTTCGCGCCAACAACTAATTGCTGCCCTTGGGGAAAAGGGTTTGTTAACACAGCCTGGGAACTAGAAGAACCTTGCTGGGCTAACAAGCGCTGAGCATCCTGAATTTTAGGGCAAAGGTGTGTGAGATGGTCTCCAGCACAGAGCTTGCATGGAAACTTCACTTTCTTTTTGTCCTTTTGACCCTCACCAACACGCTCGTTGGTTTTATTTGCATTGCCCTTCCCGTTCTTGCCCTTCTTCTTGTTATTTCGTCCCTTCTTCTTCCCATCGGATTGTTGATTTCCTTTGGGGTCAGAAGCTTGGACAGCATTTATGGACAAAGACTGGGAAGGTGATGAATCAGCAGGCACAACCTGACCAGAAGGAGCAGATTGTAAAGACAACTGCTGCAGTTGAGAAAGCAGGCTGGCTGCACCACTATTGACCGATCCGACAAGCCCATCACCATGCGGACCAGGTTTAGTTTTCGACAAATATAATTTGGAGCGAGGAGCATTGGGAAAATACTTATAAAGTACCCTGGACTAAGAATAGATCAGTTCTAGCTGCTGGGCCCTAAAAATGGCCTGCTCCTCAGAAAATACCCCAGATAGGGATACATCTTTTGAAATATCTGACTGCAGAGATTTCAAAAACCACTCGAGAAGGAATTCACCTGGAATATGAGCTTTGATAAGCCTCTTCCTTCTCCTCCATTCCTGAATGTGATCAGAAATGTGAGTTGCCTCATCTTGCTTAAAATTAGCCAGGAGTTCGGTCCCAGCCTCATATCTGACAGGCAACTGAAAATGGTTTAGAAATGTGACAGCCAGTTCTCCAAATGTGGCAAAACTGCCCCCAGTGAGCTCGATATACCATTTGGCAGCATTTCCAATTAGGGTGCGTTGAAATAATCTCAACCTAATCGAGTCATCGATCAGGGAGTTCGAAGAGCACCATAAGTGGAAAGTCGTGATGTGGTCCGCCGGATCCTCTCCATTTTTACCTTCAAACTTTGGAATGTCTGAAGGAAGTTTGGTCGGGACCGGAGGCCACCCCGGACTATAACGAATCGGGTCATTAGTCAACTTCGACAAATCTGGCAAGTTTAATGTTTCCAGAAACGGTAAGCGAGGCGGAGCCTGAGGATTCCATCCTTGATGGGATGGATTCCCAACATTTTGAAAAGAATAGCCTGGATTTGATGAGGCACCAGGCTGCCAGAAAGGACTCGTAGAAAACGGAGAAGAACCTCCTCCCCACGCCGAGTTACCAAAGCCCAGACCAGTTCCCCCCGCTGAAGTGTTAAATGAAGAGGAGAGCCCCTCATAGGGGTTCCAAGCATTAGACAGAGGAGAAAAGGTCTGATAAGCACTCAATGAAGGGAAAGAAGCATTCCCTTGATGACCTGCGTAAAACTGATTCCTTGCCCCCGCTGTAGTAAAGACAGGATTCCATCCCGTAAAAGTAGTCGAACTTTGCCTCCCAGACCAAGGGTTGAAACTCTGGGCCTGGGACGTAAACGGAAACGACCCTAAAGAAAGATTGGAACTAGGAATATGCCCAGTCCCAAAGGGGAAACCCTGAAACGAAGCTGATCCACTAGCCATGTTAGACATGGGCGTAGATCCAGCTGAAGCAGCAGAAAAGGAAAAAGAAGGATTCCCACTAGAGGGGAACCCTGAACAGAAGGGACCAGAATGAGAAGCATGTGCTTGGGTGAACCCAGAGCCAAACACAGCAGCACTAGAAGCAATCGAAGATGAAGCAATAGTGCCCCCTGCTTCAACAGAAGCAAGAGTCTGAATGCCTGCAACACTCACGGTAGAAGGCGCATTCCCAGTCGTGGCCATCGAAAGATAAGAATGATACGGAAGATCTGGTGGTCTCTCCGACTTAGGTCCGATGTACTGAACAACGAACGGATAATCAGGAGGAAGAGGAGATGGACCTGTAGCAGGAGGCTCAGGTACGTCTTCTATTTGAAAATCTTCTTCGTGAGGAAACAAAACTTGCGAGGTGAGCGGAACGCTCCTCTCGGGACCGACACCAGAATCATCTATGAAACCTTCAGACCTTTGTGGAGGATCTCTCTCCACTGCGTCAGGCGCCACAGGGTGGTAACCACCTGCTAAATCACTCCTACGCCTTCTCGAAGAAGGCTCTGGACTCTCGGGAGATAACCCCCGGATTCTCCTCGAACGACGAGGCGCTTGATCAGCCACTTTTGTAGATTTTTAAATTAGACTCAAAAAAGTGAAAAGCTAGGCAAGATAGGAGCAAAGAGCACTCACTAAAATAAAAAATCCCTGAGATACAGTCAAGCAAACAACCTCCAAGTATTTCCGCTCCGGGTGATGAGGACTGGACACCAAAATACGGGAAAGCGAAATATAGGACCTCCCGAAAGCAGTCTGGGATGATTAGGGCCCAGAACAACTAGCGAAGGTATTAGAAACAGTTACGCCGACCTCCTGATGACAGCCTTTGCCAGCTCGAGCACCCAATATTCGCAAGGGCACCCCCCAGAAGTACTGCTGAAAGTGATGCGACGTCTGCCTCAGGTACCACGGGTATTCCCCCCCTCAGTCACCTGTGTGGAACCTAGGAGTGGAAACTATGGGCACCAATCCGTATCAGAAGCCGGGCGGAACGGTCTTGAGGTCAGATTCAGCCAATCGGAGAGGGGGTATCCCTCTTCTCAGCCTTCACTTCCCCTCGCGCTTGACTCTCGGATGAGAGCTTTCCCGATCCACCTAACGGTGTTGGATTTCGCTCAATTAATCAACTTCTATGTTTGTTTGAGCGGCCTTGGAGATTTAACTCTCCACTCACCTATTCCAAGGCCCTACAACCTAGCTAGTTGGTGATTGACACTTAGAAAACTTGCTAGTTGATTTTAGATTAAATCGCTTATTTTAATGGGCTGTTATGTTAAGTCACAAGGATATGGAGATGAAACGTATGGTGTTTTGACGCAAAAGAAATTAATAAAAACTTAACTACATGCAAATGCAGTTATTGTCTTTCGATGAAAATAAATCTCTATACAGGTTCTACGAGACTACAAAATTGTATTTTTTCTTTTCAAATAGCAAACTCACACTCACAAAAACTAAGAAATTGACTAAATGCACCTAATGCAAATCACTACAAGCATGTAAATCCTAAGATGCAAATCTCTTAAAGCAGAGTGAAATTCCCAAAAAGTTCTTCAGTTTTAACTCTTCTTTTGTTGCCCAGAAAGCTAGTTCTCGAAATCAAGAACTCTTAAAATGAGGACACCAAGAACACTTAAAAACAAGAAGAAGAAATCAAATGACAACTCCTCCTCAAAATCAAGCCAAAGACTAAAAGCAAGAAACCTCACAAAAGCTTCAAAAGTTATAGCAAACGAAAATGAAAATGCAACCACAAAAGAAAATAACAAGTCAAAATGTTTTTTAAGCCTTTGAAATGCAAAAACAAAAAGCAAAGAAAATGTTTTTTGAGCTTTTTAGTTTTATAAAGAAAGAGCTCGAAAAGACCAAGCAAAACTATCAAAATCCAAACCAAACAAGACCGAATTCCAAGCACAAACTTCAACAATGCTCCCAAACCTTATAAGGCTAACTCGTAGCAAGATCAATAAGAGCAAAAGAAGACCAGAAAACTCAGCCACTCAGCCTAGACAAATAGTGCAAACTCGTCGCAAACAAAGACTCCAAAGAAGCAAGAAAAGCTCTTCAAAAGTTGCAACAAAACCTAGCCTATGGAACTCAAGAAAACCAATAAAAAACGAAGCAAAAATCGCAATGCGAAGCACAACACAAAGATAGGAGCGAGTAAGTGAGCAGAAGCTCTCTGTTCTGATAAAGCAGAATAGCCAAGAATGCTCAGAAAGCGATCTTGGAACTCAATCGAGAAGTGCCAGCACCAGAAACAACACTTTGCCAAAAAGACTAGTTTTCAATCAAACGAAAGAGAGAACAAACATGAAACCACTTCCTTCACACTCCAGTGAGTACAGAGACACTGTAGAAATAGGTCTCCATAGCCAAAAAGGACCAAAAAGTCAAGAAACCCAAAAATTCAAAATCTGCCTAGGTAAACGCTACTTCACGGTTATGCAACCAGCGTGCATACGCGTCTGTGCTAAGGGAAAATCGCGTATACGCGGGTCCCTTTAGACAAAACTGCGTGTATACGCGACTGTGTGCAGAAAAAGGCACGTATGCAAAGGTAAATAATGAAAAAACAAAAAGAACAAGCCTGGTCTGCGAAACCAGAGATTCTGGGTTCGATCCCCAGTGGAGTCGCCAGTTCTGTTTCGGGGAATATCACCCTAGAGGTTCTTTGGGTTACAACCTCCATGGAGCAGGGGCATGCTACTTAACAGAGACTCACACAACCATGCACGTTCAGAAAAACTAAATAGAGTAGAATGAGAAAGTTACCCGTAGGTCCTACGGTTGAAGAAGATCCCGCGGGGTCCAAACCCCCAGCAACCGTCCTTCCTTCTTAACCTGAAAGACAAGAAGAAACAAGCATGAAGAACTGGTTGTACAACATATATCTACTCTAAATGTTAGTGAAATCAACATGAAACATTAAATAAATCATAATGAATGCTTAAATAACAATTTTCTCATACATATAAGCATACACTAACACGTATATTTCAGGAACAGCATGGTACTTCTGTATTATAAATAGCATGTACAAAAGTAACTAGTGGAGATATCACCTGAATCCTCCCACGGCCTTTGAGCAGACCGTCGTCTGGATCCGTCCAACCCTTGCCTCGCTAAGACTCCTTCCAAACTGGTGCATACGAGATGACATATAGGGAGATGAGCATCTCAAGGAAACAAGGGTTTCCTGTAATGAACTGGGAAAGTGCAGGAGGCACGGGGAATCGGACTTGGATAGGGAATACCAACAGAGTATAATATCAATAAATTCTCTCTCTCCCTTAGGCCATACACATGAGGGGTTTTTATACTCCCTCCAAGTAGTTTCAACAGTTGGAAACAGTTGGCCACGTGCTGGGGTGGTTGAACTACCTGAGTAACCATCAACCCAGCCTGAAAATAGGGAATAATTATATATTTTTTTAATCATTTTTAATGGCATACGCGGAAAAGTGCAGCTGGACTCGCGTATACACGCGGAAAAGTACGGGCATAGTCGCGTATGGGGATTTTTACACTGTTTTTAAGTGAATTTGTCCAAGTCTGTAGGAATGGGTGCCCAAAGCCATAAAAGCAATCATGAATCATATCAAGGTGAGAAATGATGCTATAACAGCAAGGATCATCTGCCTGATGGCTAGATTCATCGAATTATTCCTATGACACATTACACAACTGAAAAAACATGACTTCTAACAAGAAAATGATAGATACACCTTAAAGAAGACATTTCCTAATAGGACTCAAACACCTATTTATTACATCACTCTACCTTATCTTTGAAATAGTTAAATATCAATTACAAATAAGCATCACATGCTCGAAGGATAGATGATAGGTTCACTCTACCTTTACATATTAAAAACTCTCTTAGACATGTGGAACAAAACCCTATTTTTCAGGAATGCATAGTCCTCATCTTCAACAAGATCTTTGGTTGATGACCTGTCTCCACAACACTTCCTTTGAGTCATAAATGTTTGATGTTAAGGTCCCTTGACCTGTTGGAGGAGTCCAACTGTCCAAAAATACCATTAGGATGCTCCAAAACCTTCAAACGTAGCTCGCTACGAAAACAGGACAGTTTCGTAGCAAGCTTTCGTAGCATTGAAAAAGAAGCTTCTGCACCCAAAAACTCTGCTCTTTTGTTGTTCCAAGGTGTCAACCTAGTCATGAAACATCACCACCATCATTCTCCCCCCTTGAAAACTACAAAAAGTGAATTTAGAGGAAAAAAATATGCTATAGGTTTTTTCGTAGCATTTTCCTGGCTTTAAGCCTAGGAAACGCTACGAAACTGTGTAAAAGTGAAAAAAATTGAGATTTTAAGACTAACTGCAAAAAGTGACCTCAAGCTGTAAAAACTTGATCTTCAGCATGCCAAGAACCTTCTAAAACATATTCAATCTCAACTTAGGACCCCTGTGGTGTTTTCTCTTCATTAATGATCAGTTGGGTTATGGGATCCTCAGCCACAGTCATATTCAAACTTTCTTTTCCAACTCTTCATGAATCAGTTCCAATTGTTCTTGCATGTCTTTTACTTGGTCCTTCAATGTCCTATTCTTAGATTGAAAATGTAGGTTCATTTTTCTAATATGTTTCACCTCTCCTCTCAATGGTTGAGTCCATTTGATCAATTGTTGTGTGTTTTCCAAGGTCTTTGACACATTTATGACCTGCTCTTCTCAAATTTCTTTCATTTTCTCAAATTGTACTTTCTAAACCTTGTGCTTCCTTTCCTCTTTCTTCAAGACTGATATTTCATCATTTTCCAGCTTCAACTGCTCCTTAAGGACTTCAATCTTTGTTTTTTCAATGATTTTCTCTTTACCTTTCCTTTGTTTAATGACTAATTCTTATTTTTCAGTGAGGAAAGGTCTATTATGCTTGGTGGTGGCTGGACAGTTTCAGTGACCTTTTGAGACTCTTTTATGCTTTCTAAGACCTTTTTGGCATGTCTTGTCATTGGTTTTCTAGCTTGAAACATGAATCCTGCATCTTCACCTGCAAACTCTAACTTTTTTGCTTTTTTGGCTTTCTTGAGCTTCCTTCCTCCCTCATCTATGTCTTCAACTTGGACTATGTGAGTTTATTCAATATCAATAACATGAAAAATGTCCTCTAAGTTACCTTTAGCCACTGTTTGGCCTCTTGTAACCCTTTTGTTGCCTTGTTTGCTCTCTGTTGGATTTTGTTTTGTAGGTGTAGCTTTGGGTGTATCAACCTTCTGTAAAGGCTCTGTCTCCATGATCATTGGCTCAACCTGCTCTGCCACTGAGGGTGATTTGATATCTCTAGGTTTGGGAGTCCTTTTAGGAGTGATGGCATCTACTTCAAAACCATTGATGAACAGAAAATATGACCAGTCTCTGCCTAATATCTTTAACTCTTCTAATACTAGCAACTTGATCAAACCATGATGAAAGAGTGATGTTTCAATTCCTTCTTTTTTAACTTGGACCTTATCTGAAATTTTTTCTAAGCTTATGTATAAGTAAAAAGGTAAATCAAGATACCTCTTACCAATAAAATGTAGCAGAAGCCTAAGGTGGTAGGTATAGAACATGTGATATCTCCCTTCACAGGTGGAGTACTTTGGAATAATTAGCAGCAGCTTTGAGAAGTTTTCTTTCATGTAACTCCTTGGGATGGAATTTGTGAGATCAATCTCACTATGCTCTGGCTTGATAAATTCTTTACAGTTCTGCTGGTGAACTTGAAACCTTTGAACCATTGTTCTCCTCCTCTAGGGATTCCTGTTGTTGCTGCAATGGTCCCTGGTGTTACTGTGAGGTTTAACATCCCCACCTTTGAAGCTGTCCTATTGAAACTGATAGCAAACTCCTTAGAAACCTGCACATGGCACCCTTGCAATATTTGGAAAAACTGAAAACACCCTTTTCTTATGAAAACTTCTAAGGCAGTTGGGTCTTCATTTAAAAAATTCATGTCTGATGGCTCATATCTGAGGCAGTGGCCACCTTTGTTGGTATTCCTCTTTGTAGCCATGGAGATTTTATACCTTCTCTGCCTCGCTTGATTAGTGACGCCTGCAACTTTTGAAAATGCCAACAATCAGCTTGGCTCGGTATAACAACTCTCCAAAACTCAGTAGCATGCAAAGATGAAGCGGAGAATGAAAAAGACTCAATTGGGTAATTTTTAAAGTTTCGATGACAGCTCATGGCTTAATCATGCCTCATACATGTTAAAAACAGTAATAATGACCTCAGCCATGAAATTTGTACCTTGATTTAACCCTAACTAACTCGAATTACATCCACCCTAACAGTTCTAATCATGGATTGACACCTTGCACTTAAAAATACACACAGAAAAACCCCTTTTTGTAGCGTAGTTATTTTATTTCCTGGCAGTTTCGCTACAAAAATATTAGCAGTTTCGTAGCGAAAACTGCCCTTTTACTGTATAAATCGCTACGAAAACAAGAAAAACTGGCTAAAGTGACCTTCTTGAATTCAAAGCTTGGGAAATGAAAAATGTCAG
This sequence comes from Pinus albicaulis, assembly GCA_034641835.2. NCBI lineage: Eukaryota > Viridiplantae > Streptophyta > Pinopsida > Pinales > Pinaceae > Pinus > Pinus albicaulis. Next base: position 76,374 of record JAXQQM020076216.1, on the reverse strand, counting down.
CAAATGATGACTGATGGGACATGATATGACTTGAATGAAGGTGGGTATGGACCTTAGGATAGGTTAATATGAAAAAATTTAAAATTTTCCTATACCAACTTGTGACAAATGAAATTTATGACCATACCTTTGACAAATGAAACCTAAGACCATGTCAAATAATGTTTCACTTTTTTCTGAGTGATAACAACCTGAATGCATGCAACACTTGTACACTCAAGACTGGTCTACAACTAATGTTACAGTTCCTTGGAATCTCCACCAATCTTGGGGAACTCAAATTCTCTACATGCACTAGATATTTTGGGTTGGTTGATTATTTAACTGGATGATCATTGAGTTTGACTGAAGTCCCACTGCAAAACTTGACCCTCCAATAGTTCCTTCGACAATTAGAACTAGTTTAACTGAAAACAACCTTAGATAACTGACCTTGATTTCTACAGATTAGCAATCACACATGCTTAAATACACTATCACTTGTCCAACTCGAATTTACTAAGTAAACTGGGTGACACAATCCATGTCACACAAGTTAACATCATTCAAGTTGTTTGCTGATATGGAAATTTGAATTTTCTTTATTTAATCAAGGCAAAATCAAATTGATAATTTCTTGCTCCATTTTTCAACATACTTATCTTTAAAAAAGAAGTGATCATCTCCCTCTTGAACCAATCTTCAAGATTCATTACTGTCAATTTTCCATATAACAATGTTTCCTTTAATATGTCCAATCGTCTTCATCAACAACCAAGGCCTAATTGAGAGTAGCCCATCTAGGGTTATAATGAATCTGTCACATGTGCTAAAATCTCAAGCCTTTATCATACACTAGGGTTTCTTCCAAATCCTAAGCTAAAGATAAACGTTAAACCCTAATAACCATATTACCTAGGTTTTCCTTGAAACCCTAACATTATTTTAGGTCTCCTCCATATTCTCTTGCTTCCATCAAAGATGTCTTCACATGGTGATCTTCAATGACTTTTCTTTAGCCCAACTATGATACCATGTTAATTTTTCTTAGGGCTATATTGTTCTTTTCTTTAGATAATTGCATTCCATCATTTACACAGTAAATTCACCCCACAACATTATATCATCATTACATCATATGCAATTATATAGAAAGAACAATATCATCAAAAATGTAGTGGAACATAAAGGAACAATAGAAGAAAAACATTTACACATAGAGACACTAGGATTGGTCGAAAACCAGGGAAAAACCTTACAAGGGGGAAAACCTTTTCAAATTATTCTTCTTATTATATTTTCATTGAATGTTTCAACAAAGAGAGAGTACAATGATTCATATATTCAACCACAAAACTATCCAACAAAATCAACCAAACAACATCCAAGAGATGAACCCAATAATTCTAATGAGAAAAAACCCTTATTCAGAAGCCTAAGGTCAACTGTCAATATTTGTGGTCAACTTCCAAATTCTACAGTCCAAGGATGAAATAAAACCATAGATTCCAGCCACACAAAGAGAGTATATGTATGTGCGGTTAAAACCCTCCAACCACATGGATAAGCCTATGTGCCTGTTGTTGCAACCAAAAATTCCCTGTGACAACCCTGCGACTGCAAATCAAAACCCTAGATCACACGTGCGAGAATCAGACGCTGCAATTTCAGACCTGTATGAACCAATATCCGCAAACCAATTTATATTTATGCAAGCCAAACCAAAGAAAGAAGAATGATGATGATGATGTCCAAATGAGGGTCACTTGACTGACACTTATAACCATCCAAGGGTGTCCAATTTCCTTTTGGGCTGACCTATCCTTTTTGTGCACATGTGAGTTTCCATATTAAAATATATTTTTCCTTAACCAAATTAAATTGTTCCAAGGGCTAGGAGAGGTATGTCTTGACAAGGAATATTGTCTAAAGGAGGGAATTTATCCCCGAGTTGCCAAAATTTATCCTTTATTTTCTTTAACAAGAGGATGAAGATGGACCAACACTAGATATGCAAGGTCGAGATTGATGCAGAGGGTTTGTGCCTATTTTCTTGTTCTTTGTTTTCGTGTTGATGCTCACTTCTTTAATAATTTTTCTAGTGTTAATCACTGGTTCTTGATTTTTTCTTGGAGCACTGCGACTCTCTTGGTTTACTCCGCAACTCTTATAAACAGGTTCCTGTATTTAACACTACTTAGGTGCATAGTAAGTATGCCTTATATATCAAATCCTCATAGAACATTGACTTATCTTAAATTAAAACAACATCAGGAATTTGAAATCTTTGAAATGTGAGCTTCATTCTTCACAGTGACTTGTCCAACAGTAAATTGCAAAGAAATAAATTGTTTTTCTTTTTCTATTCAAATATAACTAGCCAATCACGATATTTTCTATAGAATTTGGCAACAAAATACCTATCTATAACAATTCTTGTAAGCGCCAATGGTTTGCCTTTAAACCCATAAATTTGAATAACTGTATTATTTTTTATTTCTTTATGTACCCTTTTTCCCCACATGAAAAATTAGGTTTACACAAATATTTGATGGGGATCTTGTCCAGTTATCATTTAAATGATTTTCTACAAATAGATCCTGGATTAGAAAAAAATTAAAGTAGATTCCTTCTTCCACAATATGGGATACCGTAACTGGATTGATTCTTCATTAGAATTGAATTTATGTTTATGGGATAAGTCATGAAAGATAGGTTGAGACAAGGGCTATTATCAGGTATTCCATCATAAATAATCTATTTCTTTTGGACAAATTGGCTAACTGCAAAATAATTCATTTGAAATAATATCAACCCAATCAAATAAACAATATTTTTTATATGAATAATAGAGCAGATAGAGGATGGATTTTGGGACATTGCTCATAGTTTCTTGGCCCATCAGATGAGAATATATCCAACAAGAGCCTCTAAACAACTTTCTAAAAAAGAAATATCTAGAATTGAAAGATCAAAAGGAACCTGAGATGTTGGCGAAATGAATTCTTGAAGGATTTTCATGCTCCCTGCTTGTGCCTCCAGAAAAATATTTGCTTCCGACACTTTTAAGCATATATTTAGTTCCGGTAACTTGAATATGCATATGAATGCCTTTAGAGTAATTGTAGTCTTATTTGTTGCTAGCAATATTTTTCTCATGTTTGAATAATTTTTTTTTTCACAAAAATAAATGATTTCTGTGAAATCAAAGGCTTCTGGAACACATGAAACATTCTCTAATACACTAGACCAAACATTATCACTATAATTTCGCCTCTTCCAGTGATAGATTCACATATCATTGATATGCATCCGACCACTAAATGATCTCATCGATAAGTGCAAGTGATTTAATCGTATCAGTGCAAATAACTTATTTCCTTCCTCTACTAGCCATTTTCGCTATGTAATTTCAAAATATACTCTTAATCAATAATGTTTTCAATGTACTTTACATATATATTTCTCGATATGCCACAAATAATCACTATCTGTTACTATTTTGCGTGTGAAATCCTTTTTACATGACACTCGCAGTAAATAGAAATTCAAGATAGTAAAGCCGACACTTATAGGAAGAAGTATAATTACATCTCGAAATACCAACATGATCTACTCCATTTACTTCACACTTTTATCTTTCTTTAATATCATTGATATATGTATTCTAAGTGTCAGAATTTCATGAACCAAATTAAATGTGAATTATTTTTTACAATGATAGCTAGCCTTCAAGCTGTCAATAATAACTCTAAGTTCAAAGGTGTGCGAGGACAACCACAAAGAAATATTGTGTAGAAACTTGGATAGTTATCTCTATTAAAAAAAAAGTTCATAGTTCTGCTGGCATCCACTACTATGTCGATGCCATTTGGATCCATTTGATACAAACGAAATTTTTGTACATGGAAACACTTCTCGTTCACGATTATGTGTTGATTCGTTGGTTCACCGAAATAATGCTAAAACATATTAGCATTGAGTTAATTTCATTATGTAGAAGACAAAATGTGAATAGCATGCTCCAAAAAATGAATAATACTTCCACTATACATGACACTAATTTGTAATTTTGTGCTTCTTCCGCACTCATTACAATGAAAGCTTCATCTTCATTTCCTTAACGATGTCAACTGAAACCAGTGAGGGGGGTGGGATGTTTCTTCAGTTAGTGCTCTGACACTGAAAGTAAGCTAATTATTGCTAGTGAATTTATCTCTTATTACTTCATTTTAAACACATATGAAAGAATAGTTAAACTCTTATGAAAGAATACTATAACGAACCTTGATATTCAAGCTTTCCAAATACTAAGTGCATTTTTATTTCACATTTGTGGAGTAAATACTTATTATTATTATGAAATATTAAATCAAGCGTATTTTTAATGCATGTGAAGAAGTAGTATTGTGCGGGAGAATGGGTGTGCGAAGAAAGAAGCAAAGAATTTCTTATGCAATGTTTCGGTCCTCCTTCCGCACACGTATCTCCCACATGAAAATACATATTATTTATCAATTAGTAACATGGGATGGCCTTACAGAGGGAACTTTATTCCGTATACATGAAAACATTTAATTTTAAGTAAAAACTTATTATATAATATTAAATGAAGTGCCTTTTTGATGTGTGTAAGAAATAAGTGTTGTGCGAGAGAACGAGTGTGTAGAGAAAGGAACATAAACTTTATTTTGTAATGTGATAGAAAATTTCATGCGTAATGTTGCAGTCCTACACATACATTTCCTATCAGCAAATTTATTCCGCACATCCGTTCTACTGCCTACCGCTCAAATACTACGTACATTTGTGATCTTACATTTTTCAATTAAATACTTGTTATCAAATATTCAATTAAGTGTCTTTTTAAAGTGTGTGAGAAAGAGGTGTTATGTGGGAGAATGGATCTGTGGAGCAAAGAACAAATATTTTCTCCGTGCAATTTTACATATCTTCGCATGCATTCAATATTATTGAATTTCATAGGAAGAGGATGTTGTTACATGTTAAGATTGGAAAACTAAAAAAAATTGTATTTTTTTAAGAAATCTGTATACATTTAATATGATGTATTTGACATTGAAAGTCAAAGTGTTATCATGACTATGCGTAAACTATAATGGGAAATTCAAAGCAATGTTTATTTAATTAATGAAATTTCGAGACAATAAGCTTTATTTTAAATAAAATTGAATTGCTGAAAAATCTTGTGGTATTTGATCAAAACAAGGATGCATATGCATATGAGGCAGATACATAAATCTGATGTTAATGATCACTATGATGAAGAGAAATTTACAAAAATACTATTACATGGATTTAACGATTCGTATAGTATTTATGATCTTCGTTTATGATGTTTTTTTATAACTTCGCTCAAGATTCTATACAATATATTTCACAAGCAATACAAAATATATTTCTTCGAAGTGTGGAGATGCATCACAAGATTTCATGTGTTTCTTCTACACATCCGCATCTGCGCACCTCACATAACAAGTTGTTTTCATATTCCACAGTGAAATTGATGTATTATTTTTTTGGGTACTTAAATTTGTGGGCACAAGCGTTAACAATTTCAATAATCAAAAGTAGAAACAAAGCTCAAGAAATCAATAAAAATTACAATTGGAACTTTTAGCACCATCAGGAACTTGGTACTGTTCTATAGCTTGTATCATGCTAAATACATCTCACTATCCTTAGTATCCATATATTCGAAGGTCATTCAATCCTAGACCTATTTGGCTCGCAATAAATATTATTCACGAGTCAATACCATAATTGTTTTACATTGAACCAAAATCGTTTCTACAAACCACACCTCCATATTGAGTGTAATGAAATCCATATTAAGTAACTAGATTAAATGGAACCAAAGTAATTTAGTATGCTGAACACATAGAGATTTCATTGTGTGTATTTTTCTCTGCACTTCAACACTCCGCGCCATGAAAAATATTTTGCACAATTATTGATATATATGAATGCATTCATTCACTAAATAAAAATTATTATTCGTGATTTTTAGAAGCCAAAACAAATCGTTCAAGCATTTTTGGTTATACTTCCGTGTACAAATATTCCATACAACCAAATATTATTTTTCTTCAACGATTCTCTTCTAAAAAATCGTGCTAGTCATAATTAGTGATATTCATAAGTAACTTGTCACCAAATTTTCATTTTGAAAACATAAGATCAATATTATTTATTAATGAGCTAAATTTGTTCCATTGCACACAATACCAATTATAACAATAAGCTATATGCAGACAACTTCGTTGCATCTTGAATAATGATGTACTTTTGAAACAATTTCAAATATGCAGAGGAATAAAGCTTCCTCTACACTCTGCACAATTTATCAATGTTATCAATATTCTTCCTTCACACTCCATTAGCAAAATCAATAAAAGCTCAAAATATTTCCTTGAAAACTTATGCAAAAACATTGTCTTATAATTCTACACAAAACTAGCAAACAAACTCAAAAATGGAACAGAGTAATCAACCTTTGTGCATGAGGAGCCTTGAACAATAACCAACAAAATTACAACAACAACGACCGGATTCATATTCAAATTCCAATCACCATAGCTATGATTAAAACAAACATTACAGATGGAATGAATATCCAATATCCAAAACTCTTGCTAAATGTTCATTCTCATTGTTATAAATTATTGGCCATTACATACAATATAAAATCTCAAAAGCATATGCTCATGGCCTTATGTTCAATCAATGTTATTGGGGAACATTATAGAATCCACAACTATACAAGTTCATATGCAAAACATTATCTAATATTTCTTGTAAAAATTGGTAAACAGTCTCAACATTAGAACAAAGTATTAAAAAATTCATTATGATTATTATCAATTACAAAACATTAGCTAATATATACAATATCAAAGAAAATACCGGAAAACATATTTTCAATTAGTGTTTTTGCACAATGTCACAGAATTAAGACCTATACAACATCTCATGCAAAACAATGTCTCATAATTCTTTACATAATTGGTAAACATACTGAGAATTAGAACACAATAATAATAATTGAAACACAGATTGACTACAGAGTCATGATCCAGAGAATAATATTTGTTGAGTAAAGAAATTATCAAAATATTGATACTTAAATCACAAAATTAAATGCATTTATCCCAATGGGGATTGATATTGGGCTCTCGTGAACCATAATGTCAAAAAGGCATATGCAACAAAAAACAACAATTTACATCCAAGAATTAGATTAGCTCACAATAATGTATCCAAGAAACTTGAATAATAAAACACTAAAAAAAATGAATGCTATAATATTTTAAAGCACTTACAATATGTAAATGCATAGTCCGATATTATTTGACTTCTAGATGTCTTTCAAAATCACGATTTCTCCAAGGAATCCCTTCACTTTAGATTTAATGAAATATCTCATCACGGTGACAGTGATCTCTTATTTGATATGTTCATTGAATATATCCTCCTCAATCTCCCTAGCTTCTTCTTGTAATTGCACAACCAAGGTAGCGTACTCTTCATTAACACTAACACAAGTAATTAGCCATTCAATAATTTCCTCTATAGTAAAATTAGTTATATCATTAACTTTGTTTCCTTTGATTGTTTTAGCTTATCCAATTTAGCTATGATCATGTCCTTTTAAATTAATCTGAAATCATATGTAATGCATAGATTTCTTAAATCTCAAACAATTTCTACCACCTTGACATGCACATTAGCTCTTCTACTTTCTATACTTCCACATTTAGAAATAATTTCCTCTAATATTCCAATTCTCTCATAGCATGCAAATTTGATCTTCTTCATTTGATCAACATCCAAAAGTATTTGTTTCTCTTTCTCTGGATTAGACGACAAATAAATCTTGTGACTAAAAGTAAGTCGTTATGTACGAATTCCCTATCTCCCTCGAGGTCACTTTTGACCTACTTGATAGGTGACTTAATTCTCCGGAATAAATGTCGCAGATCAAAAAATTCTTTCCATGCATACTCAATAATTCAAATTCTTTTAGATATATTACTGATTATATACGGTTTCACTACATTATGGAAGTTGGTGGGTTTATAAAATCTGTGGGATGTTCCAAGAGTATAAAATTCCAATGGAAACACACATATTACTAGTGGAGTCATTAACAAAGGACCTGAGTTTAGAGAATCTTCTTCCTCTTCTATTCTTGCTTTTAGTTTCATATTTTTTTCTTCTTGTTGGCTAATAGACTCTTCAAGCACATCACCAATAGCTTGATGCAATTTCATGTACCCTGTTATTCCAACCCTAGACACATAAACATCCATTTTTGCTCGATTTATAACCTTTTTGTTACGAACCTATACTCTTTCAATCCTCAATATTTTATGACCCTTGTCATAATTTTCATTTTGCAATGCGAGAGGGTGGTCATCAAAATTAGTGACCTCTTTGGAAATTTGCTCCATCATTTTCTAATTTTCTTGAAAATAAGTACTAACCCAATCAGGTAGTGTAATAATATCAACTTCCATGTCCATAACCTCTTAAATGCTCCATGTTTTGCCCAAACTCTTGGATTTGGTTGATTCAGACGTGTATGCTATTTCAGGAGTGACTCTACGAGGAGGATCTTCATCATCTTTGCCATTTAATAGCCCACCATGAACCAGTCTTTTACTTGCGGTAGTTTTTCTCTTTTTTTGAATGGTAGATAAACTTGGTCTAATACTGCGTGTGCAAGATTGAGATTTACCCATAGGTTTTGTGCCTCTTTTCTTGTACCTTTCTCTCGTGCCGATGCTCTCTTCTTCAACAATGTCTTAAACATCTATTAAAAACTCTTGATTTTTTATTTGTGTATTATGAATTTCCTTGCTTTTCTCTCTAACTCTTGGAAACAAGTTCCCGTACCTAACAGAAGGCTAGGCATGCACCGAAAAAAAATCTTGGATCAAAGCCTTTAATGACTTCAACTTCATTTAAGTTAAAAGGATAAAAATACTTCACAAGGTTCGTAGTGTGAGCCATATTCTTCACAATGAATTCTCCAATAGTAAATGAAAAAGAAATATTTTCTTTTTCTTTTTTCCTATTCAAATATAACTAACCAACGATGGTATTGCCTGCAGACTCAACAAAAAAATACCTATCTAGAACAAGTTTTGGCATAATAAATATCTTTTCTTCAAAACTATATATTCAAATTACCATATTTCTTTATCCTTATTCATGCTCCCCTTTTCCAAATAGGAAAACTTGAGCTTGTCTAGATATTCTAGGAGGCTCTTATCTAGTTATCATGTAATTGACTCACTTTACAAAGACATCATGAATTAAATTAAAATTTAAAGAAGTTGCATGCTTCCATAGTATAGGATACCATAACTGCATTGGTTCCATGCTAAAATTGAATTTAGGATTACAGGGCAAGTCTTCAAACACATGGATTGACACGACGACTGCTATCAAATATGGTATCATAAAGAATCTATTTCTCTGGGAAAAATTAACGAATTGAAAAGTTAATTCATTGTAAATGACATCAACTTAGTTGAATATACAAAAAAAAATTATGAGTGATAAAGAAAATATAAAATGCATTTTGGAACATTAGTTGTAGTTTCTCGGCCCATCACACGGGCACAAAGCAATCAGAATTTCCTAAATGACTATCTAAACAAATAAATATCTAACATAGAAAGATCAAAAGGAACCTGAGAAGTTGGGGAAATGAATTCTTGAGTAATTTCAACCTTGCTTGCTTCTGACTTCATGAAACTATCTACATCAAAAAAAATTAAACACTTATTTGGTTCCAGTAACTTGAGTAACCATCAAAATGCCTTTGGATTTAGATTAATTTTTTCGCTACTAGCATAATTGTTCTTATTCTTGAACCCAAATTATTTGTGCACAGGTAAAGAGTTTCTGTGAAATCAAAGAATTTTGTAATACATGCAACATTCGTGAATCTGCTAGTCCAAATCTTGTTGCTTTTTTTTTCTCTTCCATTGGAAGATTCACATACCACTCATATGCCGTTGACTAGTGAAAGTTATAATCAATACGAGTAAGTGAGTTAATAATATCAATGCAAATAAACTCTTTCCTTCCTATGCTACTCATTTTCTCTTTGCACTAAAAATATAATTTCAATGAATAACGTTCTCAAATCTCGTTTAACTTTACAATTCTCGGCTCTCTTCACAATCACTAGATGTTACTATTAATCGTGTGAAAATTGTTACATATGACACTCTAAATAAATAAAAATTAAAGATACCAAAGCCAAAATTTATGGGAAGTAATGGAAAAAATATCAAAGTTCCAAAACCATATTGTCCATTTATTCCACACTTTGCTCTTGCTTCAATACCATTGATAGACATGTCATAAGAAACATAAATTCAAGATATAAAATAAATATGAATTACCTCTGATCATTAAAATTAGCTAAGACATGACTGCTAAATTATAAATAGAAAACCAGGTAAGGAAAATTGCAAATGAATATTATGCGAAGACATACTCAACTACCTCCACCACGAATCACTTAATATCTGAGCTGATCCCCACCATTATGTTGATGTCTCTTAGTTTGATTTGATATCAAAATATAAAAAAATATGAACCAAATTTGATTTATGAGTGACTTGACTTCCAGTTTTGAAGTTACGACACAAAGCTAATTGTCATAATGCATTCACGCCAGCTGCACAGAGAAAACAATAGAAACCCACTTTTGAAATATTTTGTGCCTTTTGATACATTCCCCTACACATTTATTTTGCACACCTACATCCTGCAGAACACTAAATCAAAATATATGAACATAGAAAGAGATTCACTCTAATCATAATACAAAATAATGAACAAAAAACTATCATGAGACAATGAAGTATTCCCGGTCAAGTGCCACCAACCACAAATTAATAATTTATGCCAATAAATTTATTTTAAACACATTCAAGTCAGTTGATTTTGGTAATATAAATGCTAATATTGCACACAATGGAAAATTCAAAAAAATCAATGGAAAGAGAAATAAACATTACAATTCATTCGAAATAAAAAACCAATGCGTTCAAGCCAACTATGTGAATCAAAGAACAAAAAACTCTCTTATGGAATATTTTTACATATGCATAATTTACCCACACATTTATTCCACACACCTCCCTCCCACACATTACATATTAATCAATTTGTTAGCAATCATATATAACATATCGAAAAACCCCAATCTTTGAGCATAGACAAGAATTGACTCTGACCATGACATGAAATATTGGACAAAAAGCTATAGTGATACACTAAATTATTCCCCAGCTAATGTGAAAATGTTATTGGAGAGAGAGGGAGTCTACAAGATTAATATGATTTCTCCTTCATTGATAATTACTTGTGAAACCTGTTGTCTTATTGTTAACTTATTTATGTTCTTCTTCATCAAACAATTATCAAATGTAAAACATGAAGATCAGAGTACATAAGAAACACAATATATAGGCTCCAAGCCAGGGAGAAACCCCTCGTAGGGGAAAACCCATAAATAATTATTCTCTTCTTGTATAATTAGATAAAACTGAGACCTACAAGACCTAAAATACCAAACCTCCTCCAAGCACCAATTCAACCCTCCAAAATTATTTCTCAATCAAGTCGAAGTTCATAAAGTTTAATTCATGTGTTTAAATCAGGTGCTTTTAACTCATAGAATATAAAATTTCCCTAGAAAAATTAGAGCTACCAATGTTACATTGTTATTTCATGTAAACAAAATATATAATGTTAGATCTAAGACTTTTATGATCCATAATGTAGATAAATGTATTTAGGATTAATCACATCATTAGGATTTGGTCAACGTTTCGAACCATATAATGTGGTTCATCCTCAGGACATTAGATGTTTCTAAACGTTGACTAAATCCTAATGATGTGATTAATATGAAACAAATTTATCTACCTTGTCCTGAGGATGAACCACATTAGATGGTTCGAAATATCGATCAAATCCTAATGATGTGATTAATTTGAAAGACATTTATCTATATAAAGTATATAATATGTTGTAGTTAATACTGTGTTGAAAATACAGCAAGATGATGGAGCTTAGTGAAATGAAGTCGCCTTCACTAGGTGGGCCCGCAGGCAAATTCTGGCGCAAAGTCTATTTTTAGACTATGTCTATTTTTAGACATATGGAGCATGGTTCGGGGATTCCAGTTTGAGATTCTTGGAGCATTGGTCATGTTGGTAAAAATAGATGAGACTCTATTTTTGAGGTCAAAGAGGTCGAAGTCTATTTTTATACTGCCTCTCCTAAAAATAGGGAAGTCAAATATTATTTACCCTTAATAATATTTGGACTATAAACTTCATTTTACTCTCTTGGAGCACTTCAGTTCGAGCTACAGAAGTGGCTCATGCATCTGACAGAGGAATCACGTGGTTCCCAAGGGTTTGATGGCATCATGCATGGTTGACTTCAGTTGGACTTCAGTGGCAGAAGTTTGGAGGAGTTAATGAGACAGATAGTGGAGTTGTGTTCTGTTTATTTTAGTTGAGCTGATTGAGATTAGTTTAACTAGCTAATCAATTAGTTATGAGTGGAGTGAATTAAATATTATTTAATTCATTAATTAGTAACTCATTATTCAACTCAAGAACACATCAGTTCACTACAGTGCAGGATCAGTTCAGTGGAGACCAGTGAAAGAGATAGATGAAAGGGTGGAGTTAGCTATCAGTGGCGACATCAGTTGTGCATGAGTTTTGCACCACACTTGGAGGATTTGTCCATGAAAATTGCGCAGTCAAGCCAAGGAGATTCGAACCTTGGATCTCTATATAGATAGGCCTGGATTGCACAATAGAGGCAAGGCAATTGGCGGTGAGTTTTGAACCAGTAACCTGTTCAAAACTGAGCTAGTTTGTGTGTAACTTCATGAGATAGTACTGAGTACTTGTGAGGAGTATTGTACTGAGTTTGTTACATGATTTCTCCATTATAATATACACAATAGCTGTGGGGTTTTCAGCTATAAGCTTTCCCCATATATACTGTGTTAATGTGTATGATGATTTGATGTGTTATCGCTTGATTTTATTTCCGCATGTTTGATGATCTGAGTGGAAGAGATTATGTGTTGCATATAAATTCGAATTGTATGTGATCAGGATAGTCTCGGTGGATAATTAATCATTATTCAGCAAATTTCTACATACTGGTCCATTCTTAATATTCCGTTATAATTCTAAGACACATTGTTGGGCAGCCAAATGTGTGGAGTGTGAAGGTGCAGAGAAAGGGTCTGTGCAGAGATAAGGGAATGCAGAGAAGCACTTCGTAAAATAAAATATTTGATTCCACATCTCCACTGTACACAATGAAAATGTTCACTGCCCCTCCACACTCCACACTTCCCACAATTTCTGCACACCCTTTCTCCATCCTCAGCTTAGTTGTTTGACCTCCAATATCAAGATTCACAATCATCATCGCAATGGATAATTCATACCCATAATAAAACATATCTTGACATCTCATAGTGAAATTGGATAAATGGAAGAATCTATGAAAAGCTATGGATTTCATTGTGCGGAATACGAAGATGTGAAGATGTAAATAACAACAGATTACAGAAATGCAGACATTCGTGAATAACGAGAAAATGTGGGTCCCATAGAAAGACACATGGCTTTGATAAATTAATTAGCGGTAGATGCAGGGACTACACTGCATTGCAACTATTAATCATGTTTTTTGTACAAATCACTTTATTAATTAAAACTAAATTGTTTAGACATAATGAACCAATTATTAAACATACATCCACATAAATATCTATAAAATTGCACACACACACACACATATATATATGTATGTATGTATAATATTTGATAATAAATTAATTATTTCGATATCAAAATATATCAAATGTTTATGTAAATTAACACATAAACATAACATTTTAAAATTAATAATAATTATGCAACATAAATAATTGTTTCTTTATAAATCCATTTTCTAGAGAAACATACCTCTATCTCATAACAACAATTAATTATGCATTTTTCATATTTGGTATAAAAAAAATAATAAACACATTGAATAGACATTTATTTACTTTTGAAAAACTATATATATATATATATATATATATATATATATATATATATATATATATATATATATATATATATATATATATATAAGTTGATTTTGAATTGAAAATATCAAATGTTACATTAGATATATTAGTCTTATTGTTTTTTATCTGCCACCTTGAAAACCAGACTAGAGATAAAAGAATATAGAGCCTATGACTACCAAAATTAACTTCAACTAATGGTCCAAAACTTGAAAATGCATAGAGATAGCGTTGTCACACCATGGAGGAAACCAACAACAAGAACCAAAATGGGCATCCTTTAGAGACTGAAAATTTTTAGACAACAAGTAAAAGAAACTAGAAATATACTCTAAAAATAAAATATCAGCAACTTAGATGGGCATGCATGAGGAGAAAGAATTGAAAATATGAAATATATGGAACCTAAGCATTGGGAAGAAAGTGAGGTGTCAAGGTTGATGGGTTGTGTAATGCCTCCTCCCACATTTACTTGATTTTACAAGCTCCACAGGGTAAACATGATCAAAGTGTCACTATGATATGACCAAAACTCCAAGTTCTAGTTATGGAAGTGGGTCCTACAAATTGGAACACATACTAACATCCCTCATAGACTACAGACCACTCAATAGCCTGAAAACCATCCTAGGTGGTCAATCCCTGAGATGGAACTCATTTTCTCAATCTTAACTCCACAACTGCACCTGTAACACAGCATACATGCAGTTGGGAGGCTATAACCACACCAAAAAGCTTGTCTCTGTGTGGTTATGGCCCAAAATCCCAAGTTCTAATTATGTGGTGGCGGGATCTATGCCACTTTTTCAGGATAGCCTCTGAATCAATACCCATAACTGCCTATAAATTCCCAAAAACATAAATACAATGACAACAATGCTAACCATTTATAACTTGAGCAAGATCCTGACCTAGACATGCCTAATACATGATACTCATTTTTTTAAACACATGGTACACATAGATGTTGCAGGTAATGAATGCATATATGATCATTTTTGGGCCTCAAATTATGCCCATGTTTTCATCATGAAATATCACCGTCCATACCCTAAAACCCTCGGTTTTTCACCCATTCTGTACCCTAATTCCATAACTTGCCGTCAAATACACTCCATGGTTGATTATCATTAGTTTTCTTAGAGTTTGTATGATTAAATATGATTATTCCATGATATAATAATGACGGATTTTTCTAAGCTCATTTTTCACAAGGTTCCATCGCTGAAATTCTTCACAAGTCAATAGAGTACGAAAATGTCCAATTTGGGGCTTTGACACTTTTGGCATGCTTCCGGAGAAACAAAGAGAGGTTATTGTCAAAAATAATGTTATAATACCTTCCCATGAATTTGATTGCACCCAGGTCACATATATGGGTCTCTAGAAGGAAATCGACAAATTTTCCAAATCTGCAAAAAAATTCAAACTACCAACTTACTCCTTTCTTTTCGTGTAGTTGAAGGAAAATGAAGAAATTCTAGCACATGGGTTTTGGTCCCAGTGTATATAATTTATTAAAATTCAAACAGTTTTCTAAAATTCGTTACGGTTTGGGAGATACGTAGAGGTATTTGAGGCTAATTTATATAAAAATTAGGAAAATCCAGATTTGTAAAAATATCCCAAACATACTTGTTTTTAGTTTTCGTACGTAACAACCAAGTTCCAGAATATTACTCAAGGTTTGGGAGGCATATTAGAACTTCAGAGCTTCGAAGGGGTCAACGCAATTGCCATTGTTCCAGAATGATCTTGATGATCCCTAAGCAACCAGCTTCCAGATCATCACACAATCAAGCGCAACCTAAGGATAGGACTTGGTTGGAAACAGTTGGTTTATGAAGAGAAAATATGTATTTTAAATCGTATTTTGAAGGCTAAGATTAGTCGTAGATCTCTAGGTTTACCATGTAATAAAATCTTTGCTATTTTATGTATAACAATATCGCCTATAAAGGCAAACACAGGAATAAGTTAAGGGGGTGAATTATCAATTGTTGAACATCAAGCTTCGAGCTATTGTAAAACATTTCTTTTTATTAACCAAAGGACCTATGTTTCAGTGATTTAACATGGGCATGTGTTAATTCAGATCATTGCAAGTACATTTACAGTGAGTTTTTAATTCTAATGCGTTAGATTTTCTTTTTACTGCAAGTTTCCTAGCTTGTTCCAGGTGTGGCAGGGCCCACCATCATCTAGGACAAACTCTTCTGTCGAAATATAGGTATTCAATTGTCTGTCGATTTGTTATGTGTGATTTCGTTCCATAATTTTCAAGTTAGCTCCAGTTTCCATAAGCAGTTGTGTGTTACATGTTATTTAAATTTAAGAGTGACTATAATCATTCTTAGTTTGCATCCTACAGCCAGAACAAAGGCAACAAGAGATGAATGGGCGTGGATGAATTATTAATCTCATATCATTGTGTGTTAACCCTCTGCGCAGATCTACACTCTGCCTCTCAGGAGAAAACATAGTCTATTTGATCTCTAAATTTGAAATAATCACATACATGTTAACTTGTTATGGAAATCATGAAGTCATTCATCCCTTGATTCATTGCATTGGTATGATTGCGTTGTAATTTGATTTGGTAGATCACTGGACTGTAGTTGCAAGTTTTGAATGTCTGTAGAATCTCAAATTCATACATATAGTTAGATTAGGAATGGTTTCCATGTGATCACATTTTCTTATGGTGTGCACAAGTGAATTTTGAATGCAGTAATTAGAGATTGGTAATGTGTTTTTAATAGAGTTTCAGTTAGATATCTTATGGTTTTTTCGACACTATTATTCAAGTTTGAATAGATCTTGTCATTTCTTCCATAATAGTTGAGTTATTCAAGAATTGGTTTCATTAAGTAGAAGTAGTTTCATTTAAAAAGCATTAAGTGATTAGCTAGTTTTTATGAATTGTTTTAGGATAGAATTCAATAATGAAACGATTAGATCTTCATTTTATCATTGTTTGAAGGTGTAATTTATATCCATTTTTTGCACTTTGTTTGAATATTGAAGTGTGTGAATTGTTCGAAGTAAATTAGTCCAGTTAAGTGCTAAGAATAGTTTGATTTCCGTTAGAATAAGATTAACTTAATCAAATAGTAGATGGTCATTAAAATTAGTATAGATTTGATTTAAGTACAGTTATTTAGATTTCATACAAGTATTTTTCCCTTTCTAAATACAGAAGTTTGAGATTGATAGCCTAGCAATAGATGTGCAAACAATTAGGTATGTTCACTCATAATTTATTTGTCATTTATTAAGCAGGGTTATTCCTTAGTTTGATTGATATCTTAAGTAGAGTACTATTTTCAATTGATCTCTGATAAGTAGAATTTTGTAGTTATTTTTAATTTGATTCTACCTTAGAAGGATTTTTTTCTAATTTAAATTAAGAAGATCGGATTGCAGAAGGGTTAAGAAGTAGAAGAGTGTGGTTTGAAAAAGGCTAAGTAAATTGATCTCTTTTTAAACATTATTTTTTTGCAATGTAAATAGGCCTCAAATAACAGAAATTGATCATTTATCAAGGAAATCTATACACTCTACATTTCAACACTGAACCAAAAACGAAGTATAGCTCATGTTTACGACTCCCGGATTGACAATTAAATATTAAGAGGTTTAATTCACTAATTAAAACTCTCAACATTTTTTGGCACCGTTGTCGGCGAGTTGTATTTTGGTTCAGGTAAGATTTTTATTACAGAGTTTGAAGGGTATTGCAAGGCAGTCAGAGGGTGGAGAGAGTATGGTAAGACGTGAGTGAAGAGACATGCATTCACTATTGTGGGGTTGCTCAAAAGTCTGATCGGTTTTTCTTATCTTTGAACTTTTCTTTCCTTTCGTTTTGTGCGTAAAAGTAGTAGTAGGATTTATTTCATCCAATAGCTTTTAAATTCATTTATCTTCATATTCCAATCTTTAACGTTATATCATTTTTTGGGTACTGTAAGAACCCATGGGTACTAATCCATGTTGTGAGATAGGGATCATCAACCATCAGGAGAAATTCAAGAATGATTCAGATCTTGAAGAATGTCCCTCGAATCACTTTCTCAAATCCTAGCAGTAATGGGGGTATCTTCCTCTCAGGAAGAGTTCATCCTAACCACATTCAGGAAATTATCTATCTCTCCACAACCAGAAAAATATTTCTAAGTATCCCTTGATTCCTCTTGCCAATCTACCAAGGAGATCGATGAATCATGTACCAAATTCGATGGGGAGCATCCAGTTGAACCTGAGATCAAAGAAATTTCACCATGTCCAGCAACAAGCCTTGTATGCATTCCAGAGACCAATTATCCAAGTTTGCTTGGCACGAACGAGGAGGACTTTTAGAGTGGTCCAATAGAAGAAATGAGCCAATACCACTTGGATTACATCAAGCATTGGTTCCATATTACAATTCAATCAAATTACCACTCTCATCTTCAAATAATCTTTGTATCACATCTTTCAAAGCTGTTGATTTTTCATGCTCATATACCTCCTAAAATTTATATTTAAATCTGGGCATGATTATATCTTTGTACCTGATCTACACATGGCTTCATTAGAAGTTCTTTTCACTTGAAGGAGGATGTCTTATCTACAATATAGTAGGTAATTTAGTATTTTAATCAATAAATAAATGAAAATAGTAAAGAGAAAAATAAGCGCATTTGTGAAAACCAGCTTGTCTGGCGCAACTCGACAAGGACTTTGCTTGAAAACTAGGTAACTGGCGGGTGAGGTTCCCAATAAAGTTTGTAAATTTTTATGAGTTGTTAAAATAATTTACCTTTTAATTTATTATGTTTGTACTTGATTTGGTTGCCATGGGATTCCTTAAGGCCCACCTGCCAACAAGCCTTGTCCCATCAACATCAACACATTATCTGGGACTAAGGTTAGGGTTAGATAAGGTACCTAGGAGCCTACATGCCTTAATGGCAGGTATCCTTGTCATCTACTAAGGAAATACATCAATGTTTCTTGGTGGATGAATTTTGTAGTCCATTCGACTTCGACAAATTCATTCATAGCTAGTATAATGTACCTAGTGCCATGATTCCCATTGACATTAAAGGTGAGATATCTCGCATTGGTTAACGATCTCCTCAATGGTCGGAATCCAATGATTCTTACTTATGTTCAACATCGACACCATTTATTCACATAATAAATATTACACATGGGTGTGTAACGGTTGAAGACTATATGGTTTTGAGATCTAGACACATATTTGCAGCAGTTTGGATTTTTGTATCAACATTTCCATTATCATTTGCATCAACAATCACCTTTCCTCAGTTTTTTGGGGACATACAACTCCTCAGGCATGGGGGAGAAGGGGAAATTCAGTTCACTCTTCAAACCTTTAGTTCATCCTTCATCTCTTTAGCTCATCCTTCAACCTTCTTCAGTAGATTAGATCAATAGTCATATCATCTCCAGCCATTCCATCCTCCACTTCATCTTGTAGCACCAAGCACATCAATGATAGAGGTAGCTTGAGGTAAAATTGGCTTAATATTATTTAATTCATCAGAAATTGAAGAAATCTTTGATGATTAACCACCACATATTCCATTTTCCATATACCCTCCATTTTCAAATTCCTCATTCATAATAGAATGCATGCTACTCTAATAAGGTCACAATCATGAAAAGAAAAGATATTGGTTCATATAAGAAAAAAATAAACTATAGTGCCTTACCATCCTACATTCGCAAACAATTGAATGTATTAAATAAAGGATGAAGTCATTGTTTCACTTTGTAAATTAACCTTCCATAAGCATTGGCCTCACAAGAGTAGCGTATGCAACCACCTCATCTCATCCACTATCTCCATCACCACCTCATCTCATCCACCATTTCCATTATCTCCTATCATCTCATTCATCATCGCCTCCTACCATATCTATTTCTTATTCTCAATTTGTATCACTCTCAAAATTAAATCTATGGCAGTCAAATAATAATGGTGTTGCTCCACAAGAACTGGCAACACCCTCAAAACTTCATGTAGTGTTGCTCCACAAGAACCAACCCTGCCCAAAGCCATGATGCCATAAAAACCTATATATGAGAAAAGTATTTGTTTGCATAAGGACATGCAAAACCTCAGGCATGGGGGGATTTTGGGCCTTGAATTATGCCCATGTTTTCATCATGCAATATCACTATTCACACCCTAAAACCCTAGGTTTTTAACCCGTTTCGTACCCTAATTCCATAACTTTCCGTCAAATACACTCCATGGTTGGTTATCATTAGTTTTATTAGATTTTATATGATTAAATATGATTATTCCATGATTTAATAATGACTATTTTTGCAAAGCTCATTTTTCAAAGGGTTTCATCGCCGAAATTCTTCACAAGTCACTACAGTACGGAAATGTCCAATTTGGGGCTTTGACACTTTTGGCGTGCTTCCAGAGAAACCAAGAGATTTTATTGCCAAAAATAATGTGCTAATACCTTCCCATGACTTGGATTGCACCCAGGTCGCATATATGGGTCTCTAGAAGGAAATCGACATTTTTTCCAAATATGCAACAAATTTAAAACCTTCAACTTACTCCTCAATTTTCATGTAACTGAAAGAAAATGAATAAATTATGGCACATGGGTTTTGGTTCCAGTATAGAAAATTTATTAAACCTCAAATAATTTTCTAAAATTCATTACGGTTTGGGAGATACACAAAGGTATTTGAGGCCAATTTGTATAAAAATCAGGAAAATCCAAATTTGTAAAAATATCCCAAACAACCTTGTTTTGAGTTTTCGTACCTAACAGCCAAGTTCCAAAATAATACTCAAGGTTTGGGAGGCCTATTAGACCTTTAGAGCTTCAAAGGGGTCAACACAACTGCCATTGTTCCAGAATGAGCTTGATGATCCCTAAGTAGCCAGCTTTTATATCAGCACACAATCAAGCGCAGCCTAAGGATAGGACTTGGTTGGAAGCATTTAGTTTATGAAGAGAATATATGTACTTGAAATTGGATTTCGAAGGCTAATATTAGCCGTAGATCTCTGGGTTTTCCATGTAATAAAATATTTTCTATTTTATGTATAACATTATCGCCTATAAAGGCCAGCACATGAATAAGTTAAGGGGGAGAATTATCAGTTGTTGAACACCAAGCTTCGAGCTGCTGTAAAAAAATTCTTTTTATTAATCGAAGGACCTTTGTTTCAATGATTTAACATGGGCATGTGTTAATTCATATCATTGCAAGTATAATTACAATGAGTTTTTAATTCGAATGCATTAGATTTTATTTTTGCTACAAGTTTCTTACCTTGTTCCAAGTGTGGTCGGGCCCACCATCATCTGGGACAAGCCCTTCTGTCGAAATCTAGGTATTCAATTGTCATTCAATTTTCTATGTGTGATTTTGTTCCATCATTTTCAAGTTAGCTCCAGTTTTCATAAGCCGTTGTGTGTTACATGTTATTTAAATCTCAAAGTGATTGTAATCATTCTTAGTTTGCATCCTACAGCCAGAACAAAGGCAAGAAGTGATGAGTGGGCATGGATGAATTATTCATCTCATATCAATGTGTGTTAACACTCTATGCAGAGCTACACTCTGCCTCTCGGGAGAAAACAGAGTCTATTTGATCTCTAAATTTGAAATAATCACATACATGTTAACTTGTTATGGAAATCATGAAGTCTTTCATCCCTTGATTCATTGCATTGGTATGATTGCATTGTAATTTGATTTAGTAGATCATTGGACTATAGTTGCAAATTTTGAATGTCTGTAGAATCTAAAATTCATATATACAGTTAGATAAGGAATGGTTTCCATGTGATCACATTTTCTTATTGTAATATTCCAAAGTTAGCATGCAGCTAATTGGAATATTGATTTTTTATTTTTACACCTAGGAGATGAATAAATGGGTAAGGAGGCCCATACATCTATAAAATAAGAATAAATTCCCTCATGATGTGAAAAGGGATCATAATAATAGCTGTATTTTTCACCCTCATGTGTGAACAAGGGAAGATGCATGTGGACAAGGTCAAGTTTGACCAAGTCAACAGCGCTGGAATGAATGGTGGAGATCATCTATGGAGACAGTGCAGTGATAGTGGGAGGAATATTCCATGGTGGAGGAAACCCAAATGTGTGGGACCCAATGTAAGAAGGCTCACACTTGTTTATAAGGAGGTCAAGGCAGCCATAGCAAGACATGTTATTGATTATTGGATTTGTGGTCTGCATGACTATTGTGCATTCTTCAGTTGTTTAGTTGATATTGTTGTGCTGCTTAGCACAAGGTATTACTGTTTAGTAATTCCATCTCCTTTCTTAACAGGCCTCTTGAGGGAGCTTGCACTTCATTTCTCCACATCTAGGCTTGATTCCAACCAACCTCCTTCAGCTACAACATAGTTTCTGTTTAGATTTGGATTGTGTTGCAGGATGTTGCAGTGGAGGGTTGAGAACACCACTTCTAGAGCTTGTTTTTCAGAGGAGGAAGCTCTCTTTCCTTTGGGAAATCATTGAGGAAGATTCTGGAGCTTATTTCACATCTTGGCACTTGACCAACAATTTTCCCATCACCTACAACGCAATATCTCTCCTTAACTGTGTTATTTCAATGAGCATCTGCAGTGAGGGATTTCATTGCTTCATTGGAGGGTGAGATCTTCAGTGATTGGATCATCCTTTCACCTGAAGGATCCATTGGATGAGATTTATTCATTACATGTGTCATCTATAGTCATCTTCATCCAGTTCTTGAGTTGCAACTGCTATTCAGTCCTAGGACTGCATTCCGACATTTTGCACTTTTTTCCTATTTCAGGAAATCCTTTCCGGATTGTCTTGAAATTGTGTTTGGGAGTTTAGATCTTCACTCCCAACATTGTATGAGCCATATATTGGCATATCTATGTATTTTCATTCTCTAGCAGTAGTTACATCTAATAAAACTATGTTGTCATAGCCTTGGGCATTATTTGCGTAGCAGTGTTCTTCATATTTCATGTACATGTTTTCTTGAGGCTTTTTGTGCCTAACTTGAGTGATTATCTCCTAAAGATATTGTATACATTTTCTGCTATGACATTAATATGATGGATATAGATCTTATTACATTTTATGAGTTGATTTACACTGCTATTTCCAATTTTGTGTTCATATATTGCTACTTCCCCATTTGGGAATATTACAGTGGTATCAGAGCATAATCTTGGCTCAGCCTGTGGGTCTCATCCATTATGCTATTAGAAGAATAAGAAGAAGAAGTAAAAGATCATAATGAAGGAAAGAATGAGTTTTGTCTCATCATTTTTCAGATCTATGAAGAACCTCTCCAAGGAGGTGAAGCAAATAAAAGAAGAAAAAGAAAGTTGTTGTGAGACCTCTAGAGGGTTTCAAGAAGAGGAAGGACCATGTATTTCCTATTCTCAAAAGAAAGAACCAATGTTTCATATAGCTCCAAAGCATTACACCTTGCCCTTTCCTTTTGATGAAGAATACAAAAGGCATGGAGATGGAGGGAATTTGGAACATGAGATCCTGAGTGGATACCTTGCAGAATACAAGTCTCAACCTAGAGCTTTCAAGGAGACTCTAGCTCTTCCTCAGTTTATTCAGTTGGAAGAAGAGAGGAGGCCCTACAGTAATAGGAGGATGAGGGGAAATATATTTTTATTGTCTACTTTTGATGGATCATCCACATGTACAGCAAAGGCTTGGTTGATGAAGCTAGATGCATTCTTCCTACTACATCCAGTGGTAGAAAGAGAGGCTCTTGAGATCTCAGCGCTGCACCTTGAAGGTAAGGCAAGAATTTGGTGGTTCAGCCATGTGAGTCATGCAAGAGTGTCTATTTTTGTAGATTTCACTCAAAGGGTGATCAAAATATTTAATGAGAATAAATCAAAAGGGGAGGAACCTTCACCACTACTTGAGGAGATTTGTACCAGCGCTGGTACAACTATGGAGGAGCAGCCATCATCCTCAATAGTTGGGGAAGCCAACACATTGGAAGAAGGAACCCTTGTAGCCTTACAAGATGTTCCCAAGCTTCACCAAGGTATGCATGAATTTCCACTTTTTGTTATTTCAGCAAAAATTATGGAGGGTTGTGGAAATTTGTCTTTGCATGAGCTAGGATCAAAACATATTGTTGATTTAAATTAGCAGACTTGCATTGCATTGTGCAGCCTTGAGTTGATCAAGGAAGGGATAAAAAATCATCCTAATGAATCATTATTGAGCTGCACATAACACTTGGGGTGTGGAATTGTGGAGGATAGGATGAGCTTTGTCCTAAACAATCCCATGCAGAACTCTATGTTCAACATTGAGCTTGAGCATGAGACAACAAATACACCATTGAGGAGATTAACAATGCTGTCATTAAGTAGCAGTGAGGAGTTTGGGGCCTAGCTATCATTAGAGAATTGTAATTACCATTACACTTATATGAGATTGGATGAGCAGTTGATCAATGAGAGACACTTTGTTTTTCATCATTGTGATGGATATATTGGAATGAGCATTGTGCAGGCCTATGAGGAGGTTTTTCCTCCAGCACGCTTAGATATTTATGGATTCAAGAGGGTAATTGGTGTGGGATATTCTCTAGGAGATCTCCAAGGGGTTTCATTTAAACATCCCATGAAATGAAAAGGAAGAAATCTGATTTGGGAGGATGGTAGTCTTCATTGGAGGAGTACCAAGATGGAGCATGGTAGGAGACATCCACATGTGGATGAATGGGTGTGGATGGTGAGAAAGAGGTTGGTCAGACACTTGCATATCTATGACACTGGACAGCAGGAGGCATGGTTGCATTGGCTACTCTTGAAAGATTTTGGCCATCATGTGACATATCCTTCTCCAAAGGGTATGTTGATGGAGGAAACTTGGCAGGACACTTGCATCATATGGTAGAAAAGATTTTGGGTGCATTGTGTTGATATGATATTCTTCATATCAATCAACATATATTCACCTCATGATTTGTATGATGGAGGTGTGAGGGGGCAGCAAGAGTTATTGTTGCTATGGCTACTCTTGGGAGAGTATGGACAGAATTTTTACCATTCTCGGCATGGTATTTCCGGAGAAAGGGATGGCACAATCAAAGTTCAAAGAGGCTACCCTTCAACATTGGAGGATGTGGAGGTACTTCCACAAAGGAAGGAGATTGCTTCACATAGCAGCATGATGGCAGATGAATTTGGCATGTGGCATGTCAAAGGAGTAAGTCATGGAGTGACAAGAGCCTTATCACTAAGGCCAACAACGTTTTCACTTGGGAGTATGTTTCTATTGATGGAGTGTTCCAAGGGGGGTATGCATCCCTTCATTTTGCAGACTTTTATGAGGAGATTCTCATGGGAGGACTCATCCATGGACCACACTTTCATCCCACTCACTATGCATGGTAAGAAATGTATTTATGTACTTATTGATTATTTCCTTGAGTAATTTCATCTTCTCACCATATATGTACAGTGCATTTCCACAAGAGGGCAAGATTATTTCTAGGTTTCATGGTCATTCTAGAACCAACATTTATGATGGAGATAACCCTTATTTACATGACTTTGGACAATTTTTTTTTCATTCTTATTGTACTCAGCTGATATATAATGTTATTTACCACCTCATGGTAGATGATAATGCATGCACAGCTGTTATCTTGTTGGAGGACCACTTGCCACATGATGACCTAACACAGCAGTTAGAAAGACTGCGATGTATCCACTTGAGAGACCATTGGTATCATCCAAACTTGCACATAACCTTCAACATTTTTCTGATTTTGATTCCATATGGTGATGAGGTGCCATTCATTTTGTATGGGACGGTTTGGGCCAGCATGATTCATGACATGGGAGAGAGGATATTTGCAGACCTAGTCTTCTTCTTGCCACTTGAGGGAAACATTATTGCAGCCCAAGATCATCAGATACTCTACACTTATCATAAGTGGAGAGAAGGAAAGCATTGGGTAGGCTATTATGTCTACCATGTTCAGTTATTCAGCCCACCTACATTGTAGGAGCCAAAGGTGGAAGAGAATTCTCATGAGTTACCATGTTGGAGGGTGGCTCATCTTGTATGGATGATAGCTTGGGGGTGGGAGATTCATATGGGGATGATAAATCCAAAACTATATCAGATCTCATGCTTCAATAAGGCCTTTAGACAGCCCATTTTTTCCTCCATGGATGTGTTACTTTTACATGATGATAGCTATTTGGGATGCTCACCAAAAGCTAGCTTGCATACTTGGGAGGGGCAACTTAAAGATGTATTTATGAAACAGCATCTTGTTCCTTGGAGGAGTTTATCATATGAGGATGCTAAAGGAGGAGTAGAGGAGGCTCTTCAGTTCTATCCTTGCAGTTTCTTGAGGACAAGCAACATTTGGGAGGGGAGGACTGCAATATTCCAAAGTTAGCATGCAGCTATTTGGAATATTGATTTTTTATTTTTACACCTAGGAGATGAATAAATGGGTAAGGAGGCCCATACATTTATAAAATAAGAATAAAATCCCTCATTATGTGAAAAGGGATCGTAATAATAGCTAGTTTTTTCAGCCTCATGTGTGAACAGGGGAAAATGCATGTGGACAAGGTCAAGTTTGACCAAGTCAACAACGCTGGAATGAATGGTGGAGATCATCTATGGAGACACCGCAGTGATAGTGGGAGGAAGATTCCATGGTGGAGGAAACCCTAATGTGCGGGACCCAATGTAAGAAGGCTCACACTTGTTTATAAGGAGGGCAAGGCAGCCATAACAAGACATGTTATTCATTATTGGATTTGTGGTCTACATGACTATTGTGCATTCTTCAGCTGTTTAGTTGAGATTGTTGTGCTGCTTAGCACAAGGTATTCCTGTTTAGGAATTCCATCTCCTTTCTTGAGAGGCCTCTTGAGGGAGCTTGCACTTCATTTCTCCACATCCGGGCTTGAGGCCAAGCTACCTCCTTCAACTACAGCGTAGTTTCTGTTTAAAGCTGGGTTGTGTTGCAGGGTGTTGCAGTGGAGGGTTGAGAACACTACTTTTGGAGCTTGTTTTTCAGAGGATGAAGCTCTCTTTCCTTTGGGAAATCAATGAGTAATATTATGGAGCTCATTTCACATCTTGGCACTTGGCCAACAGTTTTCCCATCACCTACAATGCAGTATCTCTCCTTGACTGCGTTATTTCAGTGAGCATCTGCAGTGAGGGATTCCATTGCTTGATTGGAGGGTGAGATCTTTAGTGATTGGATCAGCTTTTCACCTAAAGGATCCATTGGATGAGATTTATTCATCATGTTGTATCTCCTAGAGACAACCTTGATTTGTATAAATACCAGTGCCTAGGACATCTTAAAAGTGCAAGGAGCATTTGACAACTGATTACAGTTAACCATGTTGGGCTCTCATGCAACTATCACTTGGATGAATGGTTTTAATAAATGTGGAACCAAGACCCCAAAGTTAAACACAAAAACTAGGAAAATTGCAGAAACTTAGTATAAACTGCAAATATTAAATGCATCAGACAACTTTAAGACTGAATGTTGTAAAGGGGGCCGACTTCTAAAATGAACACATAGATATCAAGTTATATGTGAGTGATGACTATGATAGAATATGGAATAAGATACCAGCTATAACCGGGCTTATTCAAAGATAAGAGTCCATATATACTGGGCCTATGCAAAGATAAGAATCCATATATCTAGGCTCGTTCAAAGACAAGAATCCATTGTAATTAGTATCAGAAGAATGGTGGTAGAGATAGGAAATGAAACAAAGTATCATGCCTGAGCCATATTTAAAGCGCTATGGATGAGTAAATATGAGTGTCTGCTATGATAAATTCATATCCAAACATGGGAGCACTCGCATTCCAGAACATTAGATACAAGAAATGTGGAGAGAAACGAAATGAACATTTGTTTTAAAAACATGGAGAAGAGTTACAAACTGTGAATCATCTAGATTGGAATCCCCAATTCCAACAATGCTTCTTATTACTGAATCCCTACGGGCTCTTCAAACATCTACTATCAAAGTTCATACAAAATGCATACAGAACACTCGAACTAGTGAGTCCTTTGGAAAATTTGGAACCTTTTCATAGTGTTTGCTTCCTATTTTTATAACAATTGATTCCTATGCGTGAGAAGATTTTTGTGAAAATATCTTCTTTATGTGCTGGTATGCTATTGCAAGTCTAAATCAAAACAGAAATGATGATGAGGAAAAACTTCCTCTCATCATCTTACAATGCAGGCCTAAAGCCGTTTCTAACAGAAATGTGACAATTGATTGAACTGAAAGTAAAAACTGCGGGAGTAAATTTGAAGATTTCACCCGAAGTGACAAAGTGAAGAGAATATATGGTAAAAATACCACACAGGCCCCGTCATGACTTATCATTGTTTTTTTATGAAGTAGAACCACTGTTTCTGTTGGCAAAAGAGATATTGTTAGTCGTGGGAAGTGCTGGCCTTCCGTGTTGGAGGGTGTGGCACTGATAATAGTGGAAGAGTTAGCCTGCTGCGCAGGAGGGTCTTGTAGATTGGTCAATGGTCATGATCCATTGATTTGGACATGAAATTGACTCTCTGTATCTTTCTTCTTTGCTTCCTGGGCGTGGAGGATCGTCATCCTCAGCCTCGAGCCACTATAATTGGCTATGAAAGGGCTTGTGCACTTAAAATGCCATGAAAAACCTGCACAGATAGCAAATTAATTAAATAAATCTTGCGATGAGTGGTGTGGGCTGTTAGATGAAGAAGATCGATGGTCCAAATCAGAGCGGGGAAAGCAATAATGGATGGGTGATCGGGAAATTTGCAAAGGAGCGATAGAACGAGGACCGTTGGATCATGATGGAGATCAACGGTGGATATTACATCGGCGGGGAATGAGCATCGGTGGTAGAACATAGAGTGGAAACGGGGAAGAGTGATGCGCGATGTGCGATGGAGTGATGACCGTTGGATCTAGGAGAGATCAACGGTCAGAATCGCATCGACGTATCGCACATCGGGGAAGAAATATAAAAGGCGGATGGAAACGACGTTGTGCGATATGCGATGGATGGGGTCCGCGCGATGTAGTGATGACCGTTGGATCTGTGGAAGGAGATCAACGGTGGAGACTACATCGAATTTTCGCACATCACAGGAAAAAGAGCTCAAGGACTTAGAAATTTGGATGAAGCAAAGTGCGATGTGCGACGGGAAGGTGATGCGTGATGGTCGTCGGATCTGCGGAGATCGACGGTCAGGATCTCTTCGGCATAGATGGACCTCGATGGTGAATCAAAAGAGAAAATGAAAGGATTTGGGAATTAGTGAAGTCCGATGGCTGAAGACGGCTTAAGGACTTTTAGTCGTCGGCCGTAAAAATGGGTTATGTGAGAAATGAGGGTAGAGGGCTTAAACCGAAAGGCGCTTAGAGGCCAGATATGTTAAAATGAGCGCTTTTAAAGCTAAAAGGTGGATTTTAAGCCCTTTCAAAGGTTCCGATAGGTGAAAAAGGGGCTTTGATAGTCCATGCGGTCATTATGATTTTTTCTTTGCAGTATAGGGCCCGTTATCATTAGACATTCAGGCTTGGTGAGGGATGTATGTTGATCAGCGGTTGTCATTGATGTCAACCCAAGCAGCACCAGGGGCTAACCCAATATTGCAAGGGAATTTTGACCTACCAAATTAATATATTCGGGGTCAATAATTCTTTTGATCGTTTCTACTTGTCGAGATGTTTTTGTTGATATATGGCACGCTATGTAATTCTTCACGGTTTGAGACATATTCATGTTTGAAGTTTGTACCCCCAATTAGTGGGCTAAAACCCCATGGGGTTGGGGCATGGGTCATTGAAAAGTCATAATTAATATTTTTTATGCTCCTAAAATCCCTCCCACGTTCACTTGTTGAATCCCCTATCAACTTAGGAATTCATATAAATTGTGATCTTCATTTCCTCCTTATGCAAGGGATTCGGCCATCTGAAATAGGTCATCGTGGAATTTTCTCTCTAAAAATTTTTCTACTAAGGTTCAAAAGCTAAAAATTTTATGAGGTGAAGCTGAAATCGTTAGGAAGTTGCAGTAAAAATTTCAGATCAAGATACGCAACATTTTTTGAGATATGATCTGTGGAAGTCAAGGTTTTTGCGGGCTCCTGAAATTCATCTCAAAGAATTGACCTTGGTAAAAACTAACATAACTCTCTCTATGAGTATCGAATTGAAATTTCATAAATAGTGGAAGATATGCACAGTTTGTACTTTTTTCTCTATCAATTTCAGAGCCAAATGAAGAAACATTGATACGTGGCACGCTATACAAGTGCGCTCTGCTGAAACAGTCCATAATTAGGGAATTGTGAGAGATTGGGCATAACTCTTTCTTGAAAAATCCAAATTTGGTCAAACCTATGGAATTGGAAAGAATACGTAGAGGACTACTACAGGATCGAAAATTAGATATTGAGGATCTGAAATAACAGAGATACACCAAATTCAATATCGAGCTCCTACAAGGCAAGAAAAAGCTAGATCATGTGTTGTCAAAGGTTGCAAATGACCAGAATTTCTACAGAAACAAAGCAAAACAAGGTGCAATAGAGGGTAGCATGAAAAGAGCAGCAACCAAGGTGCATAACAGCAGCAATAATTTCATCATATGAATTCTTCAAGTGGACAGCACTACATACAATCTTTGTAATGGTATCATTGTACTTAGTCATTGTAAATACATTATTGTACAAATTTTACTAGTGTCTATCTGCCAAGGGTTGAAGAGGCAGTGTTGGGAGGTCTAGGATCATCATTAGGTGGTTGTGTCAAAGTTGGGGTTATGGTCTAGTATATCTTCTTCTTCTACATCATTCTATATCATTGTAAAGTGGACCATTTTCCCTGGTACGGGAGTCCATTCTTCTTTTATTCTTATATAGGGTGGTAGGGTGGTGCTAGGGTGAGTTGTAGCTCATTGGGTGTTGGGGCATCCGTTTAGTTGACTACTAAATAATCTCGAACGTTGGAGCATCCATCCAGTGGGAGCTGGAGAAGAATGCTTTTCTAGATTCTAGGAATTTGGAGCTTTATTTTCAATTGGAGTTGAATATTAAAGAATTATTAGAAAAGCATTAGGTGGTTTTTGTCCTGGAGTGGGTTTCCAACTTAAAAACTGTGTGCAATTTTGTTCCTCTTTTTTGCTGCTATCATTGTACAAACACTAATAATAATTGAAGATTAACTAATTCTCTAATTGAAAGGAATACTGATTCACCCCCCCCCTCTCAATATTTCCAACAATTGGTATCGGAGCCTGGTTCCTTCAATAGCGCTTTAACAGCTGAAGGAGGTCATGGAGCATACCAAGAATGGTGTACCTCTATTCAATGAAAATAATTATGCACTTTGGAAAGGAAGAATGGAGGTCTATCTCTTGGCGCAAGGTTACGAAGTATGGGACACTGTTCAAAATGGATTTACATCAACTTCGGATGAACAAGGTAAGAAGAATTTAGTAAATGATGCAAAAGAAAAGAATATTATTATCAGTGGACTTATTGAATTTTCTTATCATAAGGTGTTGGGTTGTAAAACCACCAAAAATGTATGGGACAAGCTTGAGAATATATATGCAGGTGACTCAAATGGCAAAGAAGCAAAGCTTCAAATCTATAGAGCAAAATTTGAGCAACTCAGAATGAAAGAAGATTGAAACATTGATGCATACTTTCATTACGTTGATGAAATAACCAATACTCTGGAAGGATTGGGAGAGCTAGTTGACGAGAAGACTATTATATGGAAGATCCTTAGAACGTTACCAGGGAGATTCAACCCAAAGGTATCGGTCTTAGAATACAGTGAAAATCTGGACAAACCCAACAAAGAGGAATTACATGGAGTTCTCATAGCATATGAAATGAGACTTGATGAAGAAGAGGGTACTTCGCATCTAGAAACTGCATTCGTTGCATCTAAGAAAACCAATAAGGATAAAAAACCTTCAATTTAAAATACATGCACCTGCAAGTGTGAAGAAAAGGGAGATGATGAAGAAGGTCTTTCAGATGAAGAATATGCTTACTTCACGAGAAAACTACAAATTGGTAAGGGAAAATTCAAAGGTAAAATTCCATTGGTATGTTTTAGCTGTAATGAGGTTGGGCATTTTGCAGCAAATTGTCCAAACAAAAGTAATGGCAACTCAAAAAGAAAGAAAGGCTTTAAGAAATTCAACAAGCAAGGATCCAAAAGGAACTTTCTCTCTAAAGAAGATAGCTCATCATCCGATGAATACAATGATAGTGAAGAAGAAGCCAATGAGAGAGTATTGTTTATGGCCAAGCACAATAAGCAAGAGGTATCAAACAACGAAGAGAAGGATGGACCATAGACGAATTTTATGAGGAAGCAATCAAGCTTATAAAAGATCTCAAGGCGGAGAAGATCTGTTCCAAAACTCTTGAAGAACAAGTTCAAGGTCTCAAAATTGAATTTGAAGAACACAAATGCATTGAAGAGTCACTTCAAAAGAAGTTGGAAGAAAGAAACCAAGAAAGGGAAGAATTAGAAGCCAAACTAGTCTCGCTGCGTGAGGAAGTGAAGAAAGGAAAAACAATCCAAAACTATGCCAACAGCTCAAGGGCATCGAAAGAACTCATCAACGATCTTACAACGACAAAACTGGCATCGGTTACAAAGAAGAAGAAGTAGGACCTTCTACAACAAAATACAATGAACCTATGAGATCTGACATGCATGTAGACTTCATTGGACAAGATTCGTAAGAATAGCCTTGGAAGACTATTCCTCGACGAAAATTTCCATCCAGGTACCAACATATTTTTTATGGCTACTGTTATTCATGTGGAAAATTTGGTCATAAAGCTATAGAATGTTGCACGTACCCTAGGAACGAATACAATTCCAGGAGATCTGTCAAATATGAACCTCCCAGGGCTTAATGAAACATCAATAGATTTGAACATTTAAGAAACAATATTGAATGTTACAAATGTCGAAACTTTGGACACATAGCCAAAGACTGCAGACTTGAAAATCCTCCAGAAGAATCTTCGAAGCCACGGAATGAATGAACATGGAAGAATAAGAATAATGATAATTGTGCTCTCGCCCTCAAGGCTCAAAAGAACAAAGATGTGTGGTATGTTGATAGCGGTTGCTCAACACATATGACTGGAGATAGAAATAAATTTTTATCTCTGAAAGAGAAGTATGGAACCATGTCCTTTGGAAATGATGGATCTTCAAATGTTATAAGATCAGGTATTGTCACTCTCGGAAGCAAAGATTCTCTAGCCAATAATGTTCTATTGGCTGAAAACATGAATCACAATCTGCTCAGTGTTGGAAAAATGTGTGATCAAGGAC
The DNA here is from genome assembly GCA_034641835.2 of Pinus albicaulis. NCBI lineage: Eukaryota > Viridiplantae > Streptophyta > Pinopsida > Pinales > Pinaceae > Pinus > Pinus albicaulis. The sequence continues at coordinate 42,804 of JAXQQM020076216.1, read as the reverse complement.
ACACAATACTATTCAACTCCACGAAATGTGAAATCAGGAAGGGCATGTATGGTGAAATTGTGGCTACAGAAATTCGAGCTCCAAATGACATATATGTTCTAGATGAATCAACTAATTCATGTCTAATAGCTAAAGAGGATGATACAATAATTGGTAGCAATGATGATCGACTAAGTAAGAAATTTTCTATAAAGGTGCAAAGTGATTTCGAGATGTCTTTAATTGGTGAGTTGACATACTTCGTAGGGCTTCAAATATCTCAGCAAGAGAAAGGAATATTTATATGTCAATCCAAGTACATCAAGGAAATCCTCAAGAAATTTAAAATGGAAGATTGCAAACCCATCCTTACTCCAATGGTAACAGGTTGCAAATTGAGCATAAACGACTCATCTAAGGATGTGGATCAAGGTTGTACAGATCTATGATTAGTAGTCTTATATATGTAACAGCCTCCCAATCAGATGTTATGCAAGCAGTTGGACAAGTAGGAATATTCCAAGTAGCACCAAAAGAATCACATATTAAATATTCGCCAGCATTGGAATATATTCGCCAGAAGCTTGGGATTCTCCCAAGTTCTCATTATATTTTCCTTTTTCAGAATATAAAGGGGGAGTGGAAGTGTGTACAGGTCTGCAGGAAGGTTGTGTGTAAGCACGAGTGAAAGTGTGTACAGATCTGCAGGATGGTTGGGTTTCAGGGGGAGTTACCCTTTGCCATTGATGTCAAAAGGGGAGAGAATGTTGTAGGAAGAGGTGTCATGATCACAGAGGAAGTACTTGTGTTGCCATCAATGCCAAAGGGGGATATTTTTGATCAACGGCTGTCATTGATGTCAACCCAAGCATCACCAGGGGCTAACCCAATATTTCATGGGAATTTTTACCTACCAAATTAATATATTCTAGGTCAATAATGCTTTTTATGGTTTCTACTTGTCGAGATGTTTCCGTTGATATATGGCACGCCATGTAATTCTTCACGGTTTGAGAGATATTCATGTTTGAAGTTTGTACCCCCAGTTAGTGGGCTAAAACCCCATGGGTTGGGGCATGGGTCATTGAAAAGTCATAATTAATATTTTTTAAGCTCCTAAAATCCCTCCCACGTTCACTTGTTGAAGCCCCTCTCAACTTAATCATTCATATAAATTGTGATCTTCATTTCCTCCTTATGCAAGGGATTCGGCCATCTGAAACAGGTCATCGTGGCATTTTCGCTCTAAAAAAAATTTCTACGAAGGTTCAGAAGCTGAAATTTTTATGAGGCAAAGTCAAAATCCTGAGGAAGTTGCAGTAAAAATTTCAGATCAAGGTGCGCAATATTTTTGGAGATATGATCTGTGGAAGTCAGGGTTTTTGCAGGCTCCTGAAATTCATCTCAAAGAAGTGAAATTCAGGGTTTTTGCAGGGTAAAATTTTCATAATTCTCTCTCTGAGTATCGGATTGGAATTCCATAAATAGTGGTAGATAGTGCATAGTCTATACTTTTTTCTCTATCAATTTTAGGACCAAATGAAGAAACAGTGACATGTGGCACGCCGTACAAGTGTGCTCTGCTGAAACAGTCCATAATTAGGGCATTGTGAGAGATTGGGCATAACTCTTTCTTGAAGAATCCAAATTGGGTCAGACCTATGGAATTGGAAAGAAGAATCAGAGGACTATTACAGGACTGAAAATTAGATATTTAGGATTTGAAATAACAGAGATACACCAGATTCAATATCGAGCTCCTAGAAGGCAATAAAAAGCTAGATCATGTGTTGTCAAGGGTTTCAAAGGACCAGAATTTCTACGGCAGCAAAGCAAAGCAAGGTGCAATATAGGGTGGCATGACAAGAGCAGCAACCAAGGTGCATAACAGCAGCAAGAAGTTCATCATATGAAGTCTTCAAGTGGGCAGCACTACATACAATCATTGTAAAGGTATCATTGTAATTAGTCATTGTAAATACATTATTGTACAAATTTTACTAGTGTCTATCTGCCAAGGGTTGAAGAGGCAGTGTTGGGGGGTCTAGAATCATCATTAGGTGGTTGTGTCAAAGTTGGGGTTATGGTCTAGTATATCTTCTTCTTCTGCATCATTCTATATCATTGTAAAGTGGACCATTTTCCCTGGTACGGGAGTCCATTCTTCTTTTATTATTTTATAGGGTGGTAGGGTGGTGCTAGGGTGAGTTGTAGCTCATTGGGTGTTGGGGCATCCGTTCAGTTGACTATTGAATAATCTCGGGCGTTGGAGCGTCCATCCAGTGGGAGCTGGAGAAGAATGCTTTTCTAGATTCTAGGAAGTTGGAGCTTTATTTTCAATTGGAGTTGAATTTTAAAGAATTATTAGAAAAGCATTAGGTGGTTTTTGTCTCGGAGTGGGTTTCCATCTTAAAAAATGTGTGCATTTGTTTTCCTCTTGTTTGCTACTATCATTGTACAAACACTGATAATAATTGAAGATTAAATAATTCTCTAATTGAAAGAAATATTGATTCACCCCCCCCCCTCTCATTATTTCCAACAATTGGTATCAGAGCCTGGTTCCTTCAATAGCAGTTTAATAGCTGGAAGGAGGTCATGGAGCATACCAAGAATGTTGTACCTCTATTCAATGAAAATAATTATGCCCTTTGGAAAGGAAGAATGGAGGTCTATCTCTTAGCGCAAGGTTACAAAGTATGGGACACTGTTCAAAATGGATTTACATCAACCGCGAATGAACAAGGTAAGAAGAATTTGGTAAATGATGCAAAAGCAAAGAATATTATTATCAGTGGACTTATTGAATCTACTTATCATAAGGTGTTGCGTTGTAAAACCGCCAAAAATTTATGGGACAAGCTTGAGAATATATATGTAGGTGACTCAAATGTCAAAGAAGCAAAGCTTCAAATCTATAGAGCAAAATTTGAGCAACTCAAAATGAAAGAAGATTGCAACATTGTTGCATACTTCCAATACATTGATGAAATAACCAATACTCTGGAAGGATTGGGAGAGCCAGTTGACGAGAAGACTATTATACAAAATATTCTTAGAACGTTACCAGGGAGATTCAACCCAAAGGTATCGGTCTTAGAATACAGTGCAAATCTGGACAAACTCAGCAAAGAGGAATTACATGGATTTCTCATAGCATATGAAATGAGACTTGATGAAGAAGAGGGTACTTCGCATCTAGAAACTGCGTTCGTTGCATCTAAGAAAACCAATAAGGATAAACAACCTTCAATTGAAAAGACATGCACCTGCAAGTGTGAAGAAAATGGAGATGATGAAGAAGGTCTTTCAAACGAAGAAAATGCTTACTTCACGAGAAAAATACAAATTGGTAAGGGACAATTCAAAGGTAAACTTCCATTGATATGTTTTAGCTGTAATGAGGTTGGGCATTTTGCAGCAAAATGTCCAAACAAAATTAATGGCAACTCAAAAAGAAAGAAAGGCTTTAAGAAATTCAACAAGCAAGGATCCAAAAGGAACTTTCTCTCTAAAGAAGATAGCTCATCATCCGATGAAGACAATGATAGTGAAGAAGAAGCCAATGAGAGAGTATTGTTTATGGCCAAGCACAATAAGCAAGAGGTCTCAAACAATGAAGAAGAAGGATGGACCATAGACGAATTTTATGAGGAAGAAATCAAGCTTATAAAAGATCTCAAGACAGAGAAGATCCGTTCCAAAACTCTTGAAGAACAAGTTCAAGGTCTCAAAATTGAATTTGAAGAACACAAATGCATTGAAGAGTCACTTCAAAAGAAGTTGGAAGAAAGCAACCAAGAAATGGAGGAATTAGAAGCCAAAGTAATCTCGCTATGTGAGGAAGTGAAGAAAGGAAAAACTATCCAAAACTATGCCAACAGCTCAAGGGAATTGGAAGAAGTCATCAAAAATCAACAATATTACAACGAAAAAACTGGCATCGGTTATAAAGAAGAAGAAGCGGGACCTTCTACAACAAAATAAAAGGAACCTATGAGATCTGACATGCATGTAGACTTCATTGGAAAAGATTCGCAAGAACAGCCTTGGAAGACAATTCCTCGACGAAAATTTCCATCCAGGTACCAACATATTTTTTATGGTTACTATTATTCATGTGGAAAATTTGGTCATAAAGCTATAGAATGTCGCACGTACCCTAGGAACGAATACAATTCCAGGATATCTATCAAATATGAACCTCCTAGGGCTTAGCGAAACATCAATAGATTTGAACATTTAAGAAATAATATTGAATGTTACAAATGTCAAAGCTTTGGACACATAGCCAAAGACTGTAGACTTGAAAATCCTCCAGAAGAATCTTCGAAGCCGTAGAATGAACGAAAATGGAAGAAGAAGAAGAATGATAATTGTGCTCTCGCTCTCAAGGCTCAAAAGAACAAAGATGTGTGGCATGTTGATAGCGGTTGCTCAACGCATATGACTGGAGATAGAAATAAATTTATATCTCTGAAAGAGAAGAAGGATGGAACTGTGTCCTTTGGAAATGATGGATCTTCAAATGTTATAGGATTAGGTACTGTCACTCTCGGAAGCAAAGATTCTCTAGCCAATAATGTTCTATTGGTTGAAAACATGAATCACAGTCTGCTCAGTGTTGGACAAATGTGTGATCAAGAACACACAATACTATTCAACTCCACGAAATGTGAAATCAGGAAGGGCGTGTATGGTGAAATTGTGGCTACAGCAAGTCGAGCTCCAAATGACATATATGGTCTGGATGAAGCAACTAATTCATGTCTAATAGCTAAAGAGGATGATACAATAATTGGTAGCAATGATGATTGGCTAAGTAAGAAGTTTGCTACAAAGGTGCAAAGTGATTTCAAGATGTCTTTAATTGGTGAGCTGACATACTTCTTAGGGCTTAAAATATCTCAGCAAGAGAAAGGAATATTTATATGTCAAGCCAAGTACATCAATGAAATGCTCAAGAAATTTAAAATGGAATATTGCAAACCCATCCTTACTCCAATGGTAACAAGTTGCAAATTGAGCATAGACGACTCATCTAAGGATGTGGATCAAAGGTTGTACAGATCTATGATTAGTAGTCTTCTATATGTAACAGCCTCCCAACCAGATGTTATGCAATCAGTTAGACAAGTAGCAAGATTCCAAGTAGCACCAAAAGAATCACATATTAAATATTCTCTAGCATTGGAAAATTTTCGCCAGAAGCTTGGGATTCTCCCAAGTTCTCATTAGATTTTATTTTTTCATAATATAAAGGGGGAGTGGAAGTGTGTACAGGTCTGCAGGACGGTTGTGTGTCAGCGCGAGTGGAATTGTGTACAGGTCCGTAGGATGGTTATGTTTCAGGGGGAGTTACCCATTGCCATTTATTTCAAAGGGGGAGAGAATGTTGTAGGAAGTGGTGTCATGATCGTAGGGGGAGTACTTGTGTTGCCATCAATGCCAAAGGGGGAGATTGTTGATGAGCGGTTGTCATTGATGTCAACCCAAGCAGCACCAGGGGCTAACCCAATATTGCAAGGGAATTTTGACCTACCAAATTAATATATTCTAGGTCAATAATGCTTTTGATGGTTTCTACTTGTAGAGATGTTTCCGTTGATATATGGCACACCATGTAATTCTTCACTGTCTGAGAGATATTCATGTTTGAAGTTTGTACCCCCAGTTAGTGGGCTAAAACCCCATGGGGTTGGGGCATGGGTCATTGAAAAGTCATAATTAATCTTTTTTATGCTCCTAAAATCCCTCCCACGTTCACTTGTTGAAGCCCCTCTCAACTTAAGCATTCATATAAATTGTGATCTTCATTTCCTCCTTATGCAAGGGATTCGGCCATCTGAAACATGTCATCGTGGAATATTCTCTCTAAATTTTTTTCTACGAAGGTCTAGAATCTGAAATTTTTATGAGGCGAAGCCAAAATCCTGAGGAAGTTTCAGTAAAAATTTCAGATCAAGGTACACAATATGTTTGGAGATATGGTCTGTGGAAGTCAGGGTTTTTGCAGGCTCCTGAAATTCATCTCAAAGTTGACCTTGGTAAAATTGTCATAAATCTCTCTTTGAGTATCGGATTGGAATTTCATAAAAAGTGGAAGATAGTGAACAGTCTTTACTTTTAGCTCTATCAATTTTAGAGCCAAATGAAGAAACAGTGACACGTGGCACGTCGTACAATTGCGCTCTGCTGAAACAGTCCATAATTAGGGCATTGTGAGAGATTGGGAATAACTCTTTCTTGAATAATCCAAATTTGGTCAGACCTATGGCATTGGAAAGAAGACTCAGAGGACTACTACAAGACCGAAAATTAGATATTGAGGATCTAAAATAATAGAGATACACCAGATTCAATATCGAGCTCCTAGAAGGCAAGAAAAAGCTAGATCATGTGTTGTCAAGGGTTGCAAAGGACCAGACTTTCTACGGCAGCAAAGCAAAGCAAGGTGCAACAGAGGGTAGCATGACAAGAGCAGCAACCAAGGTGCATAACAGCAGCAAGAATTTCATCATATGAAGTCTTCAAGTGGGCAGCACTGCATACAATCATTGTAAAGGTATCATTGTACTTAGTCATTGTAAATACATTATCGTACAAATTGTACTAGTGTCTATCTGCCAAGGGTTGAAGAGGCAGTGTTGGGAGGTCTAGGATCATCATTAGGTGGTTGTGTCAAAGTTGGGGTTATGGTCTAGTATATCTTCTTCTTCTACATCATTATATATCATTGTAAAGTGGACCATTTTCCCTGGTACGGGAGTCCATTCTTATTTTATTCTTCTATAGGGTGGTCAAAGTAGTGTGATTTGTAAGCCTATCGTCGTTGGGGCATCCGTTCGCTGAGTGGATCTAATTAAATAATCTCGGCGTTGGAGTCATTCATCCAAAGGGGGAGTCGAGAAGAATGCTTTCTCTAGATTCTAGGAAGTTGAGCTTATTTTCAATTGGAGTTGAATATTAAAGAATTATTAGAAAAGCATTAGGTGGTTTTTGTCCCTGAGTGGGTTTCCACCTTAAAAATATATGTGTATTTTCGCTCCTCTTTGCTTGTTTGTTTAAGTATCATTGTACAAACATCTATACACCAAGATTAACTAATGTTTCTATCAAAGAACATTCACCCCTCTCTCACAGTGATTTCCAACAATGCCACACAACACTTCACATAACAGATAATGTGATCTTGGTCATCGAAGTTCTTTTTGAGTTGTAGATGCTATTCAGTCCTAGGACTGCATTCCAGAATTTTGCACTTTTTGCCTATTTCAGGAAACCCTTTCTGGATTGTCTTGAAATTGTGTTTGGTAGTTTAGATCTTCACTTCCAACATTTTATGAGCCATATATTGGCATATCTATGTATTGAAATTCTCTAGTAGTAGTTACATCTAATAAAACTATGTTTTCATATCCTTGGGCATTATTTGTGTAGCAGTGTTTTTCATATTTCATGTACATGTTTTCTTGAGGCTTGCTGTGCCTAACTTGAGTGATTATCTCCTCAAGATCTTGTATACATTTTCTGCTATGACATTAATATGATGGCTATATGATATTCTTACATTTTATGAATTGATTTACACTGCTATTTCCAATTTTGTGTTCATGTATTGTTGCTTCCCCATTTGGGAATATTACACTTATGGTGTGCACAAGTGAATTTCGAATGTAGTAATTAGAGATTGGTAATTTGTTTTTAATAGAGTTTTAGTTAGAGATCTTATGGTTTTTTAGACACTGTTAGTCAAGTTTGAATAGATCTTGTCATTTCTTCCAGAATAGTTGAGTTATTCAAGAGATGGTTTCATTAAGTAGAAGTAGTTTCATTTAAAAAGCATCAAGGGATTAGTTAGTTTTTATGAATTGTTTTAGGATAAAGTTCGACAATGAAATAATTATATCTCTGTTTTATCATTGTTCAAAGGTGTAATTTATATCCAGTATTTTCACTTTATTTGAACATTTAAGTGTGTGATTTGTTCGAAGTAAATTAGTCCAGTTAAGTGCTAAGAATAGTTTGATTTCCTTTAGAATAAGATTAACTTAATAAAATAGTAAATGGTCATTAAACTTAGTATATATTTGATTAAGTAAATAGGCCTCAGATAAGAGAAATTGATCATCATTATGTACTAAGAAATATTTATCAAGGAAACCTATACACTCTGCATTTCAACACTGAACCAAAAACGTAGTAAAACTCGTGTTTACGACTCCCTGATTGAGAATTAAATATTAAGGGGTTTAATTCACGAATTAAAACTCTCAACAGTCATAAACTTATGAACTACATTTGAGAGTCACCAAGAAATTTTTATGCCCTCTCAAGCCAGCTGCAACAACACTTGTTAGCCCATGCACTCATCAACCATTCAATAAATTATCAAATCATGATATAGATCCAAAGTAAGAGAAAATTATAGAACCATGCATATAACCAAAATATAAACCATGGAAAATTATCCATAAGATCAAAATGATAGTCAGTAAAAATGCTCATAGATAAAAATAGGAAAATAGCTCATATTAACACATGGAATTTCTAACTAATCCAGGGACTTTCGCGTACCACCCAACCACATATTGGCTGAACTAAAATATCTCTTTCAGCCAATCAACCCCACGCCATATTCCAAGCGTGAATGTGGGATCATAAGGGTTAAACCAAAAGAAAGGACCAACTAGGGATTCCAGAGGCCAAACCACCTCAACCCTCAACCATAGTGATTTCACCTAATCAGTCCAGAAATCACTAACATCCACTAAATTGGTCTCTTCCCAAGTTTTCCAGGGATCTTGGGGTTCCATCTCAACCCATAGCCTCCAGGGACCCCAGTTGTTGCAGGGCTCCAGAGAACTACCATATCAATCCACATCTTCTAGGGACCCAAGTTGTTCCAGGACTCTAGAGATCCTACCCCAACCCACAACCATATGGAACCTAAGAAACAATCAAAAAATCCAATGGGGAACCCACTACATCATTGTTATCCAAGAAATGGAAAGGAAAGCTGAAACCACTGTCAATCTAGGAAAATATGCATGCTAATGGCATCACATAACCAAGGAACCACATGCATATACCATGCATCCAAAAACATGTAAGGAAATCACACATGCAACCTGTTACCTGCAAATTATCCTTGTTGTAGCTTCTGATCCAAAATTCTCTTCTATTTCCCACCAATTCCTTGATTTTCCTCTGGATGATTTCTCCAAATCCAGGTGAATTCTAGAATGCTATTACTATGCATGAGTGTAAGAGAGAAAAGCTAAGATTGAAAAAAGTTGAACCGAAAGACGTGAACTATTTCTATGATGCATTTTTTATCATTTTCATTAATTTTCCTTATCATTTTCCTTAATTTTCCCTCTAATTTCCATTGCATGCAAATTTGTGTCTCTTCACCTTCCTCTTCTCCCAATTTCCTTTATTTTCATAATTAAATTCCATTTATTTCCTCTTTGTATTTTCCAATGACTTTTACAATTTCCATAGCCATTATTAAGCCACAAGTGATGCCCACTATAATGTTTTCCCACCATTCAACTTGGAATATGTGTCCCATGACCTTGGTATTATTTTAATTGTTAGTATGAATCTTTTTCGAAGTTTACGAGAAAATACCACTTTAGCTACGCATAACTTATAGCCCTAACATCAAATATGGTTGCCAATATCTTCAGATCTACAGTTAGTTGATCAAGACAAATGCTGCAAAAAATCTAGATCTATGCATAAAGAGACATTAAGCAGTAAAAATAAGGTTTTGCTCCATACATCCAATAGACAAGACAAGAACAATATTTTTTGAAAGAATTTTTTGTATTAAGGGCACCTGGGAGGAAAACAAGAAGGTGTTTCCAATTCTCCTCAATGGGATGGGTTCTTGAAAGTCCTTAGCACTTCAGATCTAGTATTTCTCTCTCTTGTTGGTGTAGAAAACCCAGACAAAGATAGAACTCAAAGGGAGCTCACACAACAAATAATGGAAAATTTGACAATGATAATGGCTCAAAGTCAGACCAAGAGTATAGATCCAGAGTGATCTAATAGGCAACAAAAGGTGAAGAATGGTAGGAGAAACCCTCCTATTTATAACAAAATATTGGGTCATTCTAGATCTTGGTGCATGATTAAAATAACATTAACCAAATCTAGATCCACCTTTTATGGAATATTTATTATATTTGTTGGAGGGAAAAAGTATTTGACTTGGGTCAAATCCCTTTATTTGTAAATAATAAATAAATAAATGATTTATTTATCATTTTAAGGAAATGGTTGAAAGATAATCAAATAAATAATGATTTATTTAATTATTTATGGGTGATTTAGTCATATTTAACAAGGAATATTATTTAAATAAGATTTAAATAATCATTCCTAGAAAATAATAAGATAAATAAAGATTTATCTAATTAATTTCTTTGTTTTGGGTTAAACATGACCAGGAATAATAATTAAATTATTGTTTAATTAATTATTCCTTGAGGAAAATCAAACAAATATAGGTTTGTTTAATATTTCCTTTTGGGGTTTCTTGTTTAGACCATAAACAACCTAATAAATGTGTTTTATTAAGTTATTTTACATAATGAAAGCAATTTTACTTAGGGTAAAATTGGTCTTACATGGTGTACTTGGGTCCATCTAATGATAGTAGGTTAGATGACCAAAAAATGGTGTAACAGATTTCCCCCCAGCGTGCGAGTGTTAGGAGCAAATCATATGACCGAAGTACGTTGTAAGAACTCAATCACCAGACATCAAAAAGGGAAGTCAAAGAGAGAAATGTAAGGTAGACTAATGTGCTGAAGAACTAGACCCTGAGGAGACGAGACTTGCAGGTGCAACAAGTCTCTTTTTATGAGAGGGTACCTGTGCTAAAGGCGGTGGGGGAGGCATACCTATGCCCGCCGAGACAAAGTACAAAAGAATAGTGTGTCCAATAAACAAGGGACCGAACCATAAAGTACAACCGGCATAAACATGAGCCAGATAATAATACAATGAGGAATCCCACATACATGTTGTGCCTGGGATAACAGCCAGGACTTATACAATAATATCTGAGTACATGAGATACAAATACAACCCAAATGCCCCTATAAGCGGGGAAGGGCTCACAAAATCTGACTGATACATGCAAATCAAAGAGGCGCTGCAAGCGGCTAAGGCCGACATCATCAAATATATGGAGCTGCATCGAAGGTTGCAATGAAGAGGTCATCCGGGCATGTGGGGGGTTACCTATAGGGCCACCTCCTCATGAGGGCTGAGACATCTCACACACACCCGGGAATCACCAATAGCTGCTGCTGCATCACTGAACCATCAAGCATACGGATCTCGATCATGCTGAAAGGAGCTGGAGTGGAGAAACAATCAAGTCAAAGGGAAATGAGAGATCCCTTTGCCTGATCTGAGGCACCGAACAAGAGTGGAAGCTGGAACCAAGGTATACCGCCCTCTAGACGTATCTTCTAGAATAAAGGAGCTGATGTCGACAGAAGGAGGTCCGCCATAGGTGAGGCAATGAGAGATCCTCAACTAAGGCATGAGAGAAAATAGTAGAGCGATGGACAAACTAATACCAATGATGATGATGGAATGGAGGGGACTGAGTAGCGAATGGACGAATGCCCTTGCTAGAGCATAAAGGGCATGAATGACATGGCAGCGACTGACACAGTATCATAAGGGATAGGGGACAGTGGGACTGATGGCCATAATGTGCGACGCAAGAGAAAGACCAAGCAATGAAGGATGGAGGACTATAGCGGGGTACAAGGGACTCGGGATAGACTCCATGAATGCGATGATGACTCGAATTGGATGCTCTAAACAAGGGCGACTCGATGGTGCTGCCACACAGAAAAGGTCCCATGGGGGACTATGAAAACATGAGTACAAGATGGTATCTCATGACGAAAATCGATACGAACAAAGACAAGTATGGACGAAAAGTGGTGCCCCAAGTACAAGTGTTGTAAGTGAGGAAATTTGATTTTGGGGGGAGGTGAAGTGACCCATATTGGACAAAATTTTTCCTGGTGAAGTATCAAATCACAAAAAACTAACAGATACCCATTTCAGGGCTTAGTGAGAGCTTTCCAACGGTTCAGACAGTTTGTCAAATGGAGCTACGGTGTGGTCGCAGCAGGCGAAAGAAAAAACAAGGGTTCTCTTTTAATAAGGCAGTTTTCCCTCCAAATTCACTCATTTTCTAGTGTTGCTGTGGTGAATGTAGAGAGGAGAGAAGGCCCTAAATCTTGTGGCGAGCGTAGCGGACAAACCGACCGTTGGAATCGAGATCCGTCAGTTGCAGGTAAGAGGCCTAACCTTACTCTTTCATTTTGATGGATTGAAAGTTCATATTAGGGCCCAGAATCTCAGGAACGGACCCTCTTTCACCTCTACGGCCAGGTCGCACTTTTTGGGCCAAAAACTGTGACCTGGGAAGCAAGTTTTGAGCCAAAAACTGCGACCTGTCCCAAGATTGGGAAAAAAAGTGCGACCTGGAGGATGAAGGAGATTTTAGTGCTGTTTTAGGGCTAAGATTTGGGTTTTTGTGATTGGTAACAGTGTTTCCTATCTGTATACTTACAAAGATGATGTGTTTGTGCAGATATGGCAGATATACGGGTCAACTAGAGAGAGAGAGACCTGGGTACATTATGGTCAGAGATCCAGGCAGATCAGGGTGTCCGTCGTGTATTGGCCAGATTTGGGGTTCTAAAGTTTTTGGAGAACCCTTTGATGAGAGCTGGGGAGCCCTTGTTGGCCCGGATTGTCAGTTATTGGGATCCAGATCATGAGGTCTTTGTAGTGCAGGGGCACAGGATTGAATTGACAGTCCAGGATCTGTATTTCCTGACTGGTCTCCCGCCACTTGGGATGGTGGGAAATACGCAGCCAGTGTTACCGCGGGGGCGGAACATCATGGATTTTGTGGAGCGACATTGTCGATCGGGTCTCCAAGTCAAAGGGACTCGGATACCGATCGGGGACCTAGAGAGATTAGAGACCTGTGCAGTGGCCGCAGCGGTGTTGCGGATCCTGGGCAACCAGGCACTCCATCACATCACTGGGCGGCAGATGATGATTGTGGAGAGTGTGTTGAGTGGGACCTACTATGGGTGGGCCCAAATGATGTTGGTGTCGTTAAAACGATAGATGTCTCTTTGCAAGCGGAAATTGAACCACGATTTCTCGTATGGGACTTTATTGTGCTCCTTCTTTTTTGAGAAGATCCCCACCTTACGACCTCGTATACAGCTCCCATATGGGGGCCCGAGAGAGCCCAGGATGCGCCGGTGGGGGCGACTACTGTGCAGAGGAGGAGGAGGGGCGGTCGGACGGGTGTTTCGACCTGATTTCTTTGCCCATTGGGATCAGATGTCGTTATACATAGATGACTATCCCTATAGTGGGATGAGTTATTGTGGGGATCCGGACCTACCACTTCCGCCTGGTCGAGTATGGGGACCCGATGGTAAGTGACAAGTGACTACTCTTTTTTGGGCATGTTAAAGTTATTGAACCGTAGATAGGGTACTAATTCATGTACTTTTGGTATGCATATATAGCTCTGGTAAAACCGGCCGGATATATGGGACGACCGACAGCACTAGGAGCTGCAGGCCCGAGTGGATCGAGAGCGGCGCATAATGAGGATGCGGCCGCCCTCCTGGAGGACATCCGCCATAGGTGCGAGAGGTTGCTGACCGGTGTTTCAGAGCATGGGTGGCAGGACTTAGACGACCAGTACATAGAGCCATGTATTGGTCTACCCTAGGAATGGCGGGGTGTCATGCGGCGCATGGCGATGGCCGGTCAGGGGATACGTGATCTACAAGATGCAGGAGCAGAGCCATTGGCTCGGGATCTGCCAGATAGTGATTAGGTGTGGGACAGGTGGTGCCCCCTAGTGTGTATGTAGGGGTAGGTGGTGCCCCCAGTTTTGAGTTTTTTGTAACATTCTATGGGCATGTCATATGTATCAGAGTAGATGGACTCTAAACACATGTTTTGCGACACATCTTATGGATATGTATCTTTTTCAATGATTATGAATGTTATTGTCTTGTATAAAATGCGTGTGATAAATGCCAATCTAGAACATGGTTTGCAATGCTATCTACATAGTGATTTTGTTCTCGAGGTACATGGTTGAAAGTTATGGTTTCAAATTCATGTATCAAGAGTTTCACTCGTAAATATCGTCTAAAGAGGATAGGATTATGCACACGATAGACACCATTTAGTTGCATGACAAGAAGTAGGGAATCTAAATGAACATGCAGATGGAGGATGCGATGAGAGAGGGCATCGACTAAGAGACCACGCACTGCATCATATTCGGCCTGATTATTGGTGGCAGTACCAATGCAGACCCCGTTCGAGAGAACAAGGGCATGCAAGGGGGTGAAAATGGCCCAACCTGCCGAGGCTAGATTCTGGGAGTAACGACTTGCACCATCGGCGTAACCGATATAGGGTGGGGACTGGAGGTCCTGTGAAATAGTGTTACAAGACAAAAAATGGGAGGAGGAGGAACAATGACGGCAGCGTGAGTGTATAGTAGACATCGAGCGGCAACTGCGGGAGGGAGTGTGATGGGAAGGATGGCTATGACTCATATACGAACTAGATGGTGGTATATGAGGGCTATAGGAGGTATGGCTGGGACTCGGGCTACGGAGGTCAACATAGATACGGGTGGTGTTATCCCGTTTATGGGCAGGAAGGATGAGGTCATGGGTGGAGAAGGCTTCCAAGAGGGCATCCTGATGGGAAAAGAGGGGATGATGAGAGGAAGGGAAACCGCATGACGCGGAAAAGCTACCTAGATCATCTGGATAGGAAGAAAGGCTAACATACGGATCGTCACGGGGGATGACAGAGAAACAGATAAATAGATGGTCAAAAGATGTTGAGCCCAGGGTGGTCGCTGAAGGGGGGTTGAGCGAAACAACAAGGGAGGAATCCGAGGGAATGTTCCCCGAGGGTCTCATGGATGATGATAGGTAGAAAATGGTGGTAGTAGGCTCCGACATCGGGACATCAGGGGGGGGAATGTTGATGGGATCGGGTGGATCCTCAGACGGACCTGAAGCATACTGCGCAAGTATGGGAGAGGCGGATTGATTTTGTTCAACCTCATACTCTCGAACTACCTCTAAAGAGGCACGGTAATGCGTCAGGTGAGGACAATGGTGGGAGTAATGGCCATGGACACCGCACAGAGCACAGGGTTTGTTGGTGCAGATAATCTTGGGGTTCTTGGGTACGGACGAGGAAGGAACAGAGGCTTCAGGGACCGTAGACTCAGGGAACGCGACTTTAACCATGGGTTTAATATTGGGAAATTCAGGACAAGCATGGGTGGCATGACCGATGACATCACACAAGGCGCAAGGCTTTTCAGGCGGAGGAGGGGTCGGGTCAGTCGGGGTGGCCTTGTCTTTGGATGCCCCCTTGCGAGCTTTGCCTTTTTTCCCGGGAGTCGTCACGACAGGAGAAGGGTCCTGTGGAGGTGCTGGGGGCACAGTGGCAACGGAGGAAGCGAGGGGGACTGGTTGAACCGGTGTCAAAGAAAGGTAGGGTTTGGGGTGACCGGGTGGGGTAGCGGCTGGAGGGTCAAGGTACCAGACGGGTATACCCAGGGTCAGGTTGGGGATAGAGAGGGTGGCCATGATGGGGACCGTATAGACTCCGGGAGGGGGAGCAAGGAAAGGTATCTGACCAGTAGGATAATGACCAGAAGGGACGGCTCTGAGATGGTTGAGGCCTGGGGGAACTGACCCAGGAGGATAGAGGGTTTCAGGGATACCAGCTGTAGGAGGAGGTCCGGCTGGCTGAGATGAATGGCTAGGAGCGGGTTGCAGTGGGCGAGGTTGAGTCTGATGTTGCTGACTAGCTGAAGCGGGCCGCTTAAGGGCAGCCTGAGACGATTACATCATGCAAACATTCGATAAGCTGGGATCAGAGACATGAGGAGGAGGAAGACCAGGGAAAGTTCCAAGCAAAGAGGAGTCTTTGTAGACGCCGGGAGAGACACTGGTCAAGGAATCGACGGATTGTTTATTGGCTATAGAAGAGATGGTCGTCTCAGGGGAGGTCTGAGACTTTGGCTCATGATATGTCAATTGGTCGATGGTGACTATCTTTCCATTGTGAGGAAAAGACATCTTGCGAAAAACCGCGGATGGGATAGCAGACATGGCATAGGTGTAGCTTCGCCCCAAGAGAATGTTGTAATCTAGAGGGGCGTCGATGACTTAATCAGCATGGCTTGATCTTGCGCAGATGATGGGGCAATTCTGAAGAGACGATGAAGTGGGAGGGCGTGTCATCCACATTTCCGGACGTTTGATGGTGAAGGAGCCAACTCGGGAGATCGAGTTACTTCAAAGGCGAAGCGGACATCACACGGGTGGATGCCCCTCATCAATTATAGTGGAAACGTTAACCGGTTTGACGAGCTTTGGGCTGAGACGAGGGAAGAGGAGGATGCTACGATTAAGTGGGCGTCGAAAACAATCATTTGGTCATCGGCGGCGGGATCTATAGCACCCATGGCGAGATAGTAGAGCCTTCTTTTGGGAAGGAAACGGCCCCGGAGGGATTCCAATGGAAATGGCGAGCGGAGGCTGGCGAGTCATCTACTACCTGATGGCCGGCTCGACCAGGAGCATCATTTCGGCATAATGGTCCCTTAGGAATCTTGGTATGAACCTCAACTTTGGGTTGAGGGATATGTAAGGGACCATTGGATGTCAAAAGAGGCTCTGTAGAACCTGAAGAAGGGGACTCGGAGGCAGACTGAGCGGGAGGCTTGGGGTACTGGCGAGACCGAGTTTGAAGGTTAAGGTCGACGGTTGGAGATGGATCAGAGTTCATCATGAGGATCTGGTAATCGGAGGAACCAGAAGGGGAAGGTGGAGTGGCGACCTGTCCGTCAGGTGGTTGGGTAGCCACGAATCCTTGTTGGGGGAAAGGATCGGTAAACAAAGTCGGTTGAGTAGTGGCCACATTAGGGGGAGCATGAGGGGAGGCATGTTGTCCTCGCAATGTGGCTTGAGACTCCCGCATCTGTCGCATCTATGGTAGAATGGGACAATCGTGAGTGTAATGACCGTAAACACCGCAACATGAACAAGGCCTATTTGTGCGAATAGGCCTGTCCGGCTTGGGCTGAGTGCCCTGTTGCTGGTTAGCATTGTTATGGTCAAGACCTTGAGGATTGGGTCCACGAGTACCAGGGGCAGATTGATTTTGATTGCCTTTCTGCCTTCTTTGAGAGGAAGGGGGATTAGTCACGCCCTGCTGTGAAAATACTTGCCCTGGAGGGGGCTTTAGGTGTTGTTGCTAGGGTTGAGAAGGCAAGGGAGGTGGAAGTGAAAATGTTGGAGGAGCTGGAGCACCAGGCTGCGGATAAGGATAATGGTCAGGTTGGGCAACATTGAGGTAAGCAGGAGGTTGAGAAAAAGGATGAGGCATGCCGTATCCTGGATACATGCTACCTAGAGGGGGAAAAGTGCTAGAGGTGATGGCCCCTCCCGGAGGGAGACCATAGCCCATAGGAGGTTGAGCATACAGATGAGAAAGGGCTCCAACGATACCGTCGGCGGAATGAGATGCCCCTGGGGCGTTAGCGCCACCGGACCTAGGGAGGTCAGGAAGGACGGTATAAACATAACCAGACTGAGCGTAGATCGGGTCATATTTCAAGGCTATTTGGAGGGCGGCTTCTTCGGTTTGAGGGAAATGGGAGGCGACATCTTTGCCAATGGGAGGTAAGAGAGTGCGAAGGAACTAGTCCATATAAACTCGATCTTCAAAGGTGGGAGCTCGACATAAGCTCCTTCTTCTCCGCCATTCCTGGACATGAGTGGAAAGGCGGGTTGAAGAGGATTGACGGAAAGAAGTCAAAAGCTCGGTACCAGTGTCGTATCGGAGAGGGAGCTGGAAATAAGATAAAAAGGCTTGGGCAATGGTCACAAAGGTGGTATGGGAAGAGGTGGCCTGATCAACATACCATTTAGAAGCTTCGCCCGTAAGCGTGCGTTGGAACAACCGAAGACGGATGGAATCATCGGTAATGGAATTGGAGGAACACCACATGTGGAAAGATCGGACATGGTTGGTTGGATCTTCTCCAGCAAGGCCTTCGAAATTAGGGATGTCAAAGGGGAGCTTGGTTGGCATAGCAGGCCAACCAACATCATGGCGGATAGGGTCATTGGTCAACTGATTGAGATCGGGGAGGCTGAGACCTGCCATGTAAGGGAGCAAAGGTGCAGCCAAGGTAGTTCCTGTGGTGGTTCCACTAGTAGTAGTACCGACATTAGGGCCAGGATTACCGCTAGCGTTAGGCCCTGGACCAGACATAGTGAAGGTGACAGGGGGAGAACCAGAATTAAAAGGAGAACCCAATGAATCAGAAGAGGAGTCGGAGTGCGGACTCGGAGGAGGACTAACTCGACGACGGCGGGAAGGAGTAGGTCGATCGACCGGAAACTGAGGGTGAAGGCCAAGAAGTCTCCAGGATGTGCACCTTGGGGCGCAATGGTGACAACACAAACACGACACAAGGGGAAGAAGAACGACTAACAAAGGCAGGGAGGTGCAGAATCAAGTGATTACAATGTCGAAACAAGGGCAAAAAGGTGCAGTGTCAATTGATTTTACAATGTGTTAAAGTCTTTGCTTGGCGGTGTTAACCAGGTTCTTCTTCGCTTAGGGTGAGTGTGTGGCGTGTGTTAATTTTAATTTTTAAACCCTGACGTTTTGAGAGCAAAAGAAAAAGTGTGCTGTGTAACTGAAAATAAATCTGCAGAGAACAGTATATAATGCTGAAATAACAGAAAATTAACAGCTAACAATGCATCGATCTAACCCAAAAAGGCGGGTCTCTCAAAACTAGTCTAAAAGAGGGAAAAAATTTAGTCAAAACACACTAAAAAGAGGCCAATAGATCTAAGTTCGGGAGAGACAGGGATCTAAAGGAGAAATCTGCTGAAAAGAGGTGCAGAACACAGCCAAGAGGCAGAGGCAAGGTGGTTGTAAAAAAGGAGGAAATCAGCAAAAAGCAGAAGGGACAAGGAGGAGGCCCTAAAGGTAGATCCAAACAAAACTTCAGGAGGTGATTTGAAAGGGAGAAGAGCTGATTAAAAGGGATCTAAAAAGGAGGTATCATATCTGAAAAAGGGAAGGCTCAAACTCTAAAAAATTAGACACCTGAAATAGCTAAAACTCTTCCACCAAAAGTGTAGGGTACTGAAGCCCTAGGGGGCTATGTTCCCACTTAGATGAGCAAAAAAAATCAGAAACAGGTCTAGACAGGCTGAGACAGAGGCTAGAAAACCCTGACAGAAGCTTCAGAAAAACCCAGAAAAATAGCAGAAAAACTGGCAGGTCGCAGGTTCTGCCTGTTTTCTGTGCAGGTCGCAGATACTGGGCTGAAAAGTGCGACCTGGAGTCTAGGTCACAGTTTCTGGGCTGAAAAGTGCGACCTGAAGCTCCGGGTGTCCCGGCGGCAGAGTGCCGAAAAAGTTGTCGTCTCAGGTGCGGCTGATGTCTGTCACCTGCACAATAGGTCCAGAAACACGCGGAAGTTAGAAATTTTAATGTTTGAGGGTTTTATAGGTGAAAAACAACATAAAAATAGGAAAAAACAAAAATCTGAAAAGAAACCCTAGGGTCTGAAGTAGCTGGATATGCAGGAATATGAAAAACGACAGCGGTCGTAATTGAAAACCCATGTGGAGAAGCCAGTTCTTGGTATGAATCTTTTGTCGAAGTGTACGAGAAAATACCACTTTAGCTACGCATAACTTATAGCCCTAACATTAAATATGGCTGCCAATATCTTCAGATCTGCAGTTAGTTGATCAAGACAAATGCTGCAAAAAATCTAGATCTATGCATAAAGAGACATTAAGCAGTAAAAATAAGGTTTTTCTCCATACATCCAATAGACAAGACAAGAACAATATTTTTTGAAAGAATTTTTTGTATTAAGGGCACCTGGGAGGAAAACAAGAAGGTGTTTCCAATTCTCCTCAATGGGATGGGTTCTTGGAAGTCCTCAGCACTTCAGATCTAGCATTTCTCTCTCCTGTTGGTGTAGAAAACCCAGACAAAGATAGAACTCAAAGGGAGCTTACACAACAAATAATGGAAAATATGACAATGATAATGGCTCAAAGTCAGACCAAGAGTATAGATCCAGAGTGATCTAATAGGCAACAAAAGGTGAAGAATGGTAGGAGAAACTCTCCTATTTATAAAAAAATATTGGGTCATTCTAGATCTTGGTGCATGATTAAAATAACATTAACCAAATCTAGATCCACCTTTTATGGAATATTTTATTATATTTGTTGGAGGGAAAAAGTATTTGACTTGGGTCAAATCCCTTTATTTGTGAATAATAAATAAATAAATGATTTATTTATCATTTTAAGGAAGTGGTTGAAAGATAATCAAATAAATAATGATTTATTTAATTATTTATAGGTGATTTAGTCATATTTAACAAGGAATATTATTTAAATAAGATTTAAATAATTATTCCTAGAAAATAATAAGATAAATAAAGATTTATCTAATTAATTTCTTTGTTTTGGGTTAAACATGACCGGGAATAATAATTAAATTATTGTTTAATTAATTATTCCTTGAGGAAAATCAAACAAATATAGGTTTGTTTAATATTTCCTTTTGGGGTTTCCTGTTTAGACCATAAACAACCTAATAAATGTGTTTTATTAAGTTATTTTACATAATGAAAGCAATTTTACTTAGGGTAAAATTGGTCTTACATGGTGTACTTGGGTCCATCTAATGATAGTAGGTTATATGACCAAAAAATGGTGTAACATTAATTACATGGAAAGTCAACCAAGGGTTGTTACAAATCCCTCCCTATTTGGGGAACACCGTCCTCGATGTTCAATGACACTTATGAACAAAAAAACATACCGCTTATGAAGCTTTATATCACAACTCAATGCAGTATTTATGACATACCAAATTGATGAAAAAATCATGACAATCATGCTGCTGATTAGATATTTATAACACAACTCGCTGCCATATTTACAACATACTACTTATTGGATCTTTATAAGATGAATCATTGAAGTATTTACAACACACACACACACACACAACACATATGCTCAAAAAAAAAATAAGGAAGGATACAATTCCCCCATCTAATCAACCATCTCCCATGTAGCTTCACATAGCCCAAAATGCTTCCACTACACTTTAACTTTCACTATTGCTTAGTTTTGGAGCATTAGTTGTTTTCGCTACAAAATGCACTGAGGCTTTGGATGGAACTATCCCTACAATACAAACCAATCAATCACATGATCAATATCTTGGACATATATATTAAGCAATGAAACATGGAAAACATCATGGAATTTACTTTTTGGAGGTAGTGCAAGTCGGTAGGCCACTGGTCCAATCCTCTCAAGGATCTCAAAAGGCCCACAATACCATGGTTCCAAATTGGCACATGTCCTAATTCTCAAGGAGATACTCTTGGGTTTTATGCGCAAGTACATATGCTCCTTAACTTTAAACTCCTTCAATGATATATGATGATATACATAACTCTTATGTCTATCTCGTGCTGCCTTTAAATTCCTTCTAATAACCTGCATCTCCTGCTCCATGTCAACCAACATATCCAGTCCCATCAACACCCTGTTACCTAGATCACTCCAACTGATAGGAGTATTACAACTCCGCCCATAAAGAGCTTTAAATGGAATCATATTCAAGGATTCCCAATACCCATTATTATATGAAAAATATAAAAATGTAAGATACTGTTGAAATTGTAAGAACAAAAGGATTCATTTTACTGGTGCCTTATTCAAATGGAGAAAATTTGATTTTCCACATCAACAGGATGACTTGGATTTCAACTAGCTAGAGTGACGTGGCCTTGTCTACTATTTCAGCTAGTAAATTCAAGTTTATATGCTAGAATTAGAGTTGTGCATGAGTTGATTGCAAAGATCTAGAAATCTAGTTGAGTTATTGTTAGTTGCACTCAATTAACTAAGATCTAATCATTAGTTGAGTTAGTTGAAGGTCAATTGAGTAGTTATGACTGTTGTCAACTCATCGATCTGTTAGTTAACTATTCAATCAACTAAAAATAGACCCATCCATGCATGGAATTCGAATTGCCTAGTTGAATGGATGGAAAAGACATATTTGTATTTATAATTTTATATTGTTGGGTGTACAATTATTTTTCATTGATAAGGTGATCAATTCCAGTCGTATTTGCGTAATGAAATAGGGAATTTATCTATATTTTACAAGCTTAATTCCTCCAATATTGCACAAGGAAATAGGAGGTTGTCTAAGGCTTGAATTGACTAAGTTTTGGCTAGAGCGGGTTAAGAATCAAGAGAACAATTTTACAATACAAGGTGTGATTCAGAGTTGAAGCAAGATATTGTAATTGTTTTACTTTCTCATCTAAATTAATGCAAAGAAAAAAAGGATTTTTTCCTAGTTTAGTTCCCCTATAAAATAATTATGTTCCTTGTATTTTGATGGTTGCGTGTTATTGCATGTGTTTCTATCTTGTCTTTTCTTTTCGGCATAATAGTAGAAGTAATTTATGTCTCTTGATTTTAGTTTTATTTCATTAGAAATAGAAAATTTATTTCAATTTACACGTGGTATAAGAGCTATGGAAGACTACATAGAAAATTTTTCCTAAATATTCTCTCAGAGAAATTTCGATTTGCAGATTTTTTGGTGCAAATTCTATTCAATGCAGGAAAAAATTCCTTCAACGAATTGAGGATGGAATATGCATTGGAGGGAACCTATAATTTTTGTGCTTGGAAAGATAGGATGGAAGTTGTCTTGGATGACAATGGAGTATGGTAATATACACTAAATAATATTCCCAAACCAACAACATCATATTCACAAGCACTTTCTCAGTGGAAGAAAGACATAACAAGAGGCAAGAGGATTATTATAGAGGATGCCATAGATCATGTGGTTTCAAACTTGCATGGAAAGGAGACTCCTTTCGTAATGTGTAAAACTTTCACAGATCTCTTCTAGAGCAACAAAAATGCTAGGAAATTGGAATTGAAAGATAAACTTAGGAGCGTTTGAATGCAGAAAAATGAAACCATTCCACAATACCTAACCTAATTCACTCATGTTAGAGATGAACTTGGAGGAGTAGGAGAAAATGTGACATCATTATGATCTTATCACACCTTGGCCTTCTGAAATCCAAGAACACATATTAGGATTCAGTTAATGGCAGAGATAAGCTACTAGATTTGGAGAGACTTCGGTTTGATTTAGTGCAGGAGGAGTTCAAAAGAAACACTAGAGATGATGTCACATCCATTGCGGATGAGGAAGAAGAATTAAATATAGTTGGAAAAGGAAAGAAGGCTAAAGTCATTAAGGCCCAAGGCGAGGCAAAATCCAGCCATAATAATGGCAATAAGAAGGACCTCAAAAAATAAAAAATGTTCACTTTTATGAATATGGACACTATGCAACCAAGTGTTCTCACATGAAATCCAATAAGGAGCCTACAAAAACAATAGGAGGAGTTGCTCTTGCATCACAATTCGAGTTTGATTTCACCCCCATTGATTGCATGGAAAGCACTTGAAGAGGGAGTGAATGGTACCTAGATTCTGGTGCCTCATATCATATGACAGGAAGTAAGGGGTTCTTCAGTAGCCTAGAAGAGAACCACCTATAATTACATATATATCTTGGATATGATGGAAGGTATACTACCAAATGGATTGGCACTATCACATTTAAGCGGGAGTCAAGATCCCATATTCAATTGAAAACTGTAATGTATGTGCCTGGGCTGGAGAAAAAAATGATTTATGTAGTTGTATTGTAGGAAAAAGGTTATGATGTGGTTTTCAGTAAGGGAATTTTTTTCTGAAGCATGTTTCTACTAGAAAAGTGAAACATATTAGAGCTAGAGTGAAAAATATCTACAAGCTAGAGGTATATTTCACCATGCATGTAGATGGGGTGATGTAGAGCCTTAGTCCCAGGGTTGAAAATGTTTGGGAAGGATCGATAGGATATGAGTAATATTTGTAGTATACTCTTCTCATGGATCATTACCCTTACTACAAGGTCCCACAATATTTAGTAGCAGGAGGATCAATATCAGTTGGAGCAGTCAGATATTGAGGATCACAAATCAGTGTTGATAGAAAATCAAGAAGCTCGGTAGTAGAGTCAACAAAAATGTATATTTCCCAATGGAAAATGCATAAACTAGTAGCATTCAGATGCTCAGGAAACAGTTGCATCTCAAAGACACAATTGATTCAGTATTTTGGATGCTTCTTAGTTGTAGTTGTTGCAGTAGCAACAAAAACAGTGAGAGGGAGTCTTGTTACAGTACATTCCTATAAGAGAAGGATTGGGGTTTTGCAAAACCCTTTTCCTGCTAAGAGGGGGTGTTGAAATTGTAGCAAGAAAATGCTTCATTTTACTAGTGCTTTAGTCAAATGAAGAAAATTTGATTATCCATATCAGCAAGATGACTTGGATTGATGTTAGCTAGAGTGACATGGCGTTGTCTACCAGTTAAGTCAGTAAATTTGAGTTTGTAGGATAGAAGTAGAGTTTTGCATGAGTTGATGGCTAAGATCTAGAAATTTAGTTGATTTATTATTAGTTGAACTCAGTTAACTGAACTCTAGTCATTAGTTGATTCATTTGAAGGTCAGTTGAGTAGTTATGACTATTTTTAACTCACTAGTCTCTCTATTAAATAGTCATTCAACTAAAAATAGGCCCATTCATGCATGGAATTATAATTTCATATTTGAGTGGATGGAAAAGGAACATTTATATTTATAATTAGATATTGTTGAGTGTACAATTATTTTTCATTGAGTAGGTCATCAATTCCCTTTGGATTTGTCCAAGGAAATAGGGAATTTCCCTATATTTTAGGAGATTATTTCCTCCAAGATTGCACAAGGAAATAGGAGGTTGGTCGAGGCTTGAATTGGAAGTAGGTTAAGAAGTGGGATAACAATTTTACAGTGCATGGTGTACTTCAAATTTGAATTAAGAAATTATAATTTTTTCTCTTTCTCATCTGAATAATCGAAAAGCAACAAAGGGGGTTTTCCTAGTTGGATTCCCTTGTAAAATCATTTTGTTCCTTGTGTTTTGATGATTGCATTTGTTTCTATCACGTGTTTTCCTTTTCGCATAATAGTAGAAGAAATTTTTGTTTCTTTATTTCATTAGTAGTAGCAAATTTCTTGCAATTTATATAGATACCCACCCCCACTTCCTCTTCTAATGCATGAAACACATCCTCAAAATATCATAAAGAATAATTTTAACCCTCTCTATTTTTCCATCTATCTATAGATGATAAGATGTGCTTAAATCTAATTCTATCCCCGAGCATGAAAAAAAAATCCCTCAGCAGCAAAGGCGTCCCCTTGAAGCCAAAACTGATCTGATAACAAATGTAGGTTTTAACCCTGTACATAAATTATCTGCAAATGAATCTTAAAAACAGAAAATAAACAATAGCGAGAGCATAAAACATAAAACAGATATACACAGAGATTTTCGCTTGGATCCCAAATCGAGACGACTAGCTTGATTTTTCATTATATTCCTTTTAGTGTTACAACACATATATATACATGCCGAAGCATACATAAATCCCAATCCATTAACCATGGATTAGAACATAATCGTAGTTCCCTTGACCGGATCTACAAAATAACAGGGGTCAAAAACCTTCATGCCCAAAAACCATATGCAAAACCCATGCACAAAACCATGGGCGGGTCCGCCCACCGAAAAATAGGGTTCAAAAAAAATTTCCCAAGGCGCTGCCCCGGACCCCAAATAGGGGGGGCTATTTCCCCCATGTTATGCCCGGCGCATCATACAGGGGGAGCTTCCCCCACCCGCACGTGACTAGTCGTGGAAAGAATATAACACATACCCAACATTCTCCCATTTGGTATTTTCTTTCCGGAGGGGGCCACAGGAGAGCTTAGTCATTAGCCCAACTTTGCAACATCCATTGTTTCTCTACACCAAGAGAACTTTTGAGTGCTCACAGACTTCGTCAATGCATCTGCAACATTCTTCAAAGTGTCCACCTTTACCAGCAACACCCTTTTAGCCTCAACCATATATCTCAAAACGTGATATTGAACATCAATGTGCTTTGTCTTTGAATGATAAGCAGGGTTCTTAGCCAAGAAAATTGCACTTTGGCTATCATAGTCTATCCTTAGAACTTGTTGCACCAACCCCATACTTGAACACAATATCTACAACCAAACTGCTTCCTTGCTTGCATGAGTAGCTGCTATGTATTCTGCCTCTATAGTTGAAAGAGCCACTACAGACTGTCTTTTACTCATCCAACTGACTACACCTCAAAATAGGAAAAACACATACCCACTTGTAGATCTTCTTTGGTCCAGATCTCCAACCCATTCTGCATCAACAAAACCATGAATGTCCAACACTCTTTCCAATCCTGGTCTTCCCTAGTAGCACAAGCCATAATCACTAGTGCCACACAAATATCTGAAAACCTGCTTCACTATTGTCCGATGCTCCTTCCCTCGGTTTGACATAAACTTGCTCAATACTCCCATTGCATGTGCAATGTCTGGTCTATTACAGACCATTGCATACATCAGACTACCCACTGCACTTTCATATGGAACACGGGACATATCCTCCTCTTCTTCTTGTGTCTTGGGACATTGTTCAATAGACAGCTTTACACCTAAAAGAATCGGAACATTCGCCGGTTTACTATCCTGCATATTTAACCTCTACAATATAGTCTCGACATACTTCCTCTGGTTTAACTAGAGCTTCCTCTTTGCCTGATCTCTCTTAATTTCCATTCCCAAAATATAGTTTGCAACACCAAGATCCTTCATGTCGAATTTGGAGAAAATTTGGGTCTTCAAATTTTGGATAATTTCTTTGTCATTTCCAATAAAAAACATATCATCCACATACAAGACCAAATAAATAACATGGTCACGAATTAATTTGAAATAAACATAGCGATCCTCCTTACTTCTAGTGAAGCCAAGTCCCCGTTTATAGGTATCAAATTTTTGATACCACATCCTTGGTGATTGTTTTAACCCATACAGAGACTTCTTTAACTTGCATACCGGTTCTTTCTTCCTTTCTCCATAAAGCCTTTGGGATTTGTTTCATGTAGATCTCCTCTTCTAGATCCCGTGCGAAATGTTGTCTTCACATCCATACGATTTCTACCTCAAAATAAAATGCGGCGGCCAACGGACTAAGTAATCTAATAGAAGTAATTTGGCATCGGGAGAAAAAATATCACCAAAATCAATTCCCGGCCCTGGGAATAACCTTTGCTACCAACCAAGCTTTTTATTTCTCCACCTTCACTTCTTCATTCATCTTCTTCTTAAACACCATTTTCTCCTTATGGGCTTCCTTCAGTAGGGCAACTCACCCAGATCCCATGCCTCATTTTTATGCAAGGATGCCATTTCACTAACCATGGCCTCCTTCCAGAGTTTTCCATCCTCTGAATCTACTTCCTCCCTCAAAGTTCTGGGATCATCATTAGTTATAGTTAAGGCAAAACCTGAACAAAAAGCAGATGGACTATACCTTTCTGGTTGCCTTCTTTCCCGAACTGATCTTCTCAAAGCTGGAGTTTGTGGCTCTTCATCTTCTGAGTCTTCTTCTATTGTAGAGTCTGATTCATCCTCCTTTAGCTCAAACTCTATCTTCTCGGGTTCCTTTGGTAGGACTTCATGTTTAACAACATCTTTCACTTCTCTAAACACCACATCTCGGCTGTACACAACCTTCCTTGTTTCTGGGTTCCAAAGCTTGTAACCCTTTAAACCATCATTATACCCAATAAAGATGCACCTTTCAGATTTATTATCCAACTTGGTCCTTTTCTCCTTTGGAACATGTACATATGCATCACATCCAAATTCCCTTAGATGTGAAAGAGAGGGTTTCTTACCAGTCCATACCTCATGTGGAGTCTTATCCTCCAACGCTGATGAAGGTGATCTGTTAACTAAGTAACATGCAGTCTCCACTTCCTCTGCCTAGAATTCTTGTCCTAACCTGGTACCACTGAGCATGCTTCTTGCCTTTTCCATTACTGTTCTGTTCATTCTTTCTGCAACTCCATTTTGCTGAGGTGTGTATGGAGTAGTCTTCTACCATGCTATACCACACTTCTTACAAAACTCTTCAAATTCCTTCTTGCAGAACTCCCCACCATTATCTGTCCTCAGCGCCTTTATCTTCTTCTCTGTCTGGTTTTCCACCAGAGCCTTAAATTCTTTAAATCTGTCAAAGAATTTAGATTTCTTCCTCAAGAAATATATCCATGTATTCCTTGAGAAGTCATCTATGAATGAAACATAGTACACAAACTTTCCCAGTGATGGAACTGACACAGGTCCAAACACATCACTGTGCACAAGTTCTAATATCTTGTTCTCCCTCTTAGCACCAGAAGGAAAACTCACCCGATTCTGCTTCCCATATACACAATGTTCACAGAAATCAAAATCCAGAGAGAAATTAGACATACCTTCTACCATACCATTTCTATGCAGTATCCGAAGGTCCTTCTCTCCAATATGTCCAAGCCTTTGATGCCATAGCATGGTCTTTTCTCCAGAGACAGCTAGGCTTTCCGCTCCACTTTCAGGAACCACAAAACTGTTACACCCATCAATAACAGTGCTACCTTGTAGCTTGTACAGAGTTCCAATCCAAACTCCCCGCATTAATACCAGTGCTCCCCGAACCATCTTGCAGGCATCTTTCTCGAACACTGTTTTTACACCTGCATCATCCATCTTGCTTACATAAATCAGATTTCTGGCCAATGCAGGAATATGCAGAACACCAGGAAGTGTTCTAATCCTTCCACCTTGCAGCTTCAGCTTGACCTTTCCACGTCCAATGATTATGGCCTTCCTATCATCCCCTAGGAAGACATCACCACCATCATATTTCTCATACTCGCAGAACCACTCCCTATGGGGAGTGAAGTGAAAGGATGCACCCGAGTCAATCAACCATGACTCATGATCTACATGTGTATTTGAAGAAGCCAAATACACATCCCCGGCTTCATCCAAGGTGGTTTTTGCCTCTGCAGAAGGAGCATCATCAGATCCATTTCCTTTCTCAGGAGCTTTAGATCTGCAGTCCTTTTTGTAGTGCCCTTCTTTTCTGCATTTCCAGCACACCTTTACAAACATTCCAGGAGATTTAGATCTCCCTATAGATTTAGATCTCCCACTCGAAACCTTATTCTTGTTTTTGTTCTGGGACCTTCCTCGTACAGATAAGGCATCTCCATTCTGACCCTCCATATTTCTCTATCTCATTTCCTCCGACAACAAGGTTGAGACAATGTAATATTCCTACTTTAGCAAGCAGCTAAGGGGAATATTAATTTTTTATTTTTTCACTTAGTAGATGAATAAATGGGGGAGGAGACCCATACTTAACTGAAATCAGCATAAAAACCCTCTTAGTGTGAAAGGGGATCATTATAGTAGCTGGATTTCACACCCTCATGTGTGAAAAGGGACTTTTGCTTGTGGACAAAGTCAAGTTTGACTAAGTCAACATGCATGCATGAAGAAGAGGAGATCATCAATGTAACTAGTTCAGTGTGAACAAGGATCAGCATAGACAAGCATTTGAGAGTTGGGTTGAAGGCACTTGAGTGTGAAAAGGGATGAAGCAGATTGAAGAGTTCAACCTTGACCAAATCAAACAGCGCAGTATGGAGGAGTGGCCTTGATGAAGGTACAACATAATTTTGGAGGGAGATTGCTCATGTGGAGTTGGAAACCCTAATGGGTGGGACCCAAGGGGAGGAGGCTCACAAAGTTTATAAGGAAGAGTATGGTAGCAATTTTGGGTTAGCTTGGATATTATTCATTTTGGTCTATTTAGACTGTTTGACATTCTCTTGCTGTTTAGCAGAGCTGCAGTGCTCTTTAGCACAAGGATCTCCTGTTTAGGAATCCTTCTCCTTCCTTGAGAGGCCCCTTGGAGAAGCATTTTACTTCAGTTTTCCACATTCAGGCTTGAGGCCAAGCATCCTCCTTCAGCCAAAGTTTTATTTCTAAAAATTATTGTGCTATTTTGAAGGGTGTTGCAGTGGAAGGTTTCACAACACCATCTTCTGAGCTTATCTTTTAGAGGAAGGAGCTTCCCTTTCTTTGCAAGATCTGTAAAGGAGGTTTATAATCATATTGTACATCTTGGCATGTGGCCAAATAATTCTCCATCATCTAATGCACAGTTCTCTGAAGGAACTGCATCATTTTAATCAGTGTTGCATTAGCAGGTGTTAAGCCCTTGTTTGTGAGCTTGTTTCTTAGAGGAAGGGCCAACTCTTCTCCCTGGAGACTTGTATAAAGCCTCTCCTCTCTTTCTTGTACATTTTCAGCTACACATATACATAGCTACAATATATTTCATTTTCCAGATCTAGATTTGCAGATCTGTCATTCTATACTTGTACTTTCATGAAACCCTTGCCGGGTTATTCTCATTTTGTATAAAAATGGAGAGGTCTCCATTTTCTTAGCCATTCATGAATGTAAAATCTAGATCTACTATTTCTCATTATTTTTGCATAAACCCTTATAAAAATAACGTTGCTACATGCTTCAGTACTTTCTGTGTACACAAGTCATGGGGTTAGGGCTTTTTTGAGAGGTATTGACTTGGGGAGATCGGTTTAACTTGGCTAGAAGCATTTGTTTTTGCTCCAATTCTGCATGTGAGTTGTATATTTTATATTCTAAGGGATCCAAGTCCCATTTCTCACATATATAGCGTTATTTTTTGAAGATGACCGTTTTATGCCCTATATTGCTGCATTTCCCCACTTTGGAAGGAGTGTATAGGTCATATTCTTGTTGATGATCATTCATTTTCTGGTTGGATGTTATTTTACATCTTATGAGCTAATTTATACTGCTATGTTCATGGACTGCTAAAGCTCCAACTTTAGAATATCTTTAGATATTCTTATTGTTGTAGAAATTCCCTATTTTGGGATATTACAGTGGTATTAAAGCATGATCTTTGGCTCAGCCTGTGAGTTCCAACTATCAGAAGGAGCAAGATCAAAATTATGGAGAGGATGATTTTACTCTCATCACTTTTCAGATCCAGAAATAACCTCTCCCAGGAGGTTAAGCTTATGAAGGAGAAGAGATGCCGAGAAACTCCTAGAGGGTTTCAAGAAGAGGAATGACCATGCACTTGATATTCTCACAAAGTATAAGACCAGAAGCATGGAAGACACTTGGAACATCAGATTCTAAGTGAATACCTTGTTGAGTACAAGTCTCAACCTAGAGTCTTCAAGGAGACTCTAGCCTTCCCTCAGTTCACTCAACTGGAGGAAGAAAGGATACCTTGAAGCACAATAATAATTAAGGGAAATAGGTTTCTATTGTCTACATTTGATGGATCATCTTCAGCAAGGACTTGGACAAGAAGACTTGCAGCATTCTTCCTACTGCATCCAATGGTAGAAAGAGAAGCAGTAGAGATTGCAGTGCTGCACATGAAGGGCAGAGCAAGCACTTGGTGGTTCAATCACATAAGTCATGCAAGAGTATATACTCTTGTAGATTTCACTCAAAAGGTGATCAAGAGATTTGATGAAAAAAAATAAGAGAGGGAGGAGCCCTCATCACCTCTTGAGGAGATTTGTATCAGCACTGTTACACCATTTTTTGGTCATCTAACCTATTATCATTAGATGGACCCAAGTACACCATGTAAAACCAATTTTACCCTCAGTAAAATTTCTTTCACTATGTAAAATAACCTAATAAAATACTTTTATTAAGTTGTTTATGGTCTAAACAGGAAACCCCAAAAGGAAATAATAAACAAATCTATATTTGTTTATATTTCCTCAAGGAATAATTAGTTAAACATCAATTTAATTATTATTCCTGGTCATATTTAACCCAAAACAAGGAAATCAATTAAATAAATCCTTATTTATTTGATTATTTTCTAGGAATAAGTTATTTAATCCTTATTTAAATAATATTCCTAGTTAAATTTGACTAAATCATTTATAAATAATTAAATAAATCATTATTTATTTAATTATATTTACACCATTTCCATAAAATAATAAATAAATCATTTATTTATTTATTATTTATAAATAAAGGAATTGACCCAAGTCAAAAATCATTTTCCCTCCAACAAATATAATAAAATATTCCTAAAAGGTGGTTCTAGAATTTGATTAATAATATTTTATTCATGCACCAAGTTCTAGACCGCCCTAATATTTTGCTATAAATAGAAGGGTTTTTCCCATTCATTGGTCACCTTTCATTGCATTAGATCACTCTGGATCTATACTTTTGGTCTGACTTTGAGCCATTATCATTGTCACATTCTCCATCATTTGCTTTTTGAGCTCCCTTTGAGTTCTATGTTTGTCTGGGTTTTCTACACCAACAAGAGAGAGAAATTTTAGATCTGAAATGCGGAGGACTTTCAAGAACCCATCCCATTGAGGAGAATTGGAAACACCTTTCTTATTTTCCTCTCAGGTGCCCCTTTAATATAAAAATTCTTTCAAATATATTGTTCTTGTCTTATCTATTGGATGCATTGAGCTACATTTCATTTTCACTGCTTAAGGTCTTTTATGCATAGATCTGGATTTGTACAGCTTTATTTGGATCAACTAACTATAGATTTAAAGATATTGGCAACCATAATTGATGTTAGGGCTATTTTTTATGCGTAGCTAAATTGGTCTTTTCTCGACGAAAGATTCATACTAACAAGCACTGTCACAACCTTGGAGGAGAAGCCTTCAACATCAGTAGTTGAGGAAGCCAACATAGTGGAGGAAAGAACTCTTGCAGCCATGCAAGGTGTTCCCAAAGCCCAGCAAGGTATGATTGCATTTCCACTTTCTATTATTGTAGCAAATATTTCAAAAGATTGTGTAAATTTGTTATTGTATGACCTAGGATCATCACTTACTGCTAATTTAGAGCAGCAAGATTTCACTGCACTGTCCAAGAGAAGTAGTAGAGAAAGGAGGACCCATTCCTCATGGGAGAATTCAGATAACAGCTTCATTCCGGAAGCCATGGAGGAAGAGATGTCAAAGAGTATACATCTTTAGATGAGAAACTTTTTCTCCTCTTTAGATGACACTCTCTCAATGAGCATGCCACAGCTCAAAGAGATACCTCTACTTGCAATAGATCCAAGGCCTGTTTGGTTTTGGAAGGTCATGCATGAGGAGGAGGTCTCATCGGGAGATCCCATTGGAGGTGCACTTCAACATTTCATGAAGTGAAAATTTCTTCAAATACTTTAGGAGATTGGTGTCCTACCATGGGAGGACACCAAATATTTTCATAATGAGATCCATCACCTGCATTGGGATGAATGGATGGCAGTGTGGAGCAAGAGGTTTTCAAACCCCTTTCAGATCTATGATACAGGCCAGCAAGAATCATGGCACGGTTGGTTGCTTTTGGGTGAGTATGGCCACTACCCAAAGGTTCATATTTCCTTATCTCATGCCTTATGTCTCAATGATAGGATGCATAAGAATAAGGCATGGTTGTTGTGGCTATTAAGGAGAGAGTTTGGACATCATATTTCAAATCTTATGTCCATGTATTTACCTTTGTTTGAGATATGTCTCATGTGCTCACATGTATTTATGTTTGAGATGTATTTCATGTATGTACATTGTTCTGGGAGGAAGGATAACTTCCCCATGATGCATGAGGGAGTTGGTTTGTAATCTGTTGATGAGACATCTCACATGTCCATCATTGTATTATTGCTCCATGATTTGCATTTTGATAATGCAAGAAGGTAGCAAGAGTCCTTGTTTCTAGGGTTATTATTGAGATATTATAGCCTGAAATTTCTCCATACTCATCATGATGTTTTAGGAGGAATGTATGGCACATTCAAGGCACAAAGTGGCTACCCTTTAGCATTGGAGGACAAGGAGAGGCTTCCACATAGGAGGAAGAGCTTCTCACATAGTAGCATATTGGTTGATGGCTTTGGCATGTGGTATGTCAAAGAGGGAAGTCATGGAGTGACAAGAGCCTTAACACTGAGGCCAACAGCGTTGTCACTTGGGAGTAAGTATCTTTTGATGGGGTATTCCAAGGGGAATATGCATCCTTCCCTTTTGCAGATTTTCATGAGGGGATTCTCATGGGAGGGCTCATCCAGGTACCTCACTTTTAGTTTACTCAATATGCATGGCAAAGATACATTTCTATACTTACTGATTGTTCCATTGAGTATATGTATCCTTTCACCATTCATGGACAGTGCATTTCTCTACATAAGAGCAAGATTATTCTTGGGTTACATGGTCACTTTAGGGCCAACCTTTGTAATGATAATAACCCATCTATACATGACTTTGGGCAAGTGTATTTTTAATTTGATCATGTACAGCCGATATATATTGATGCTTACTACCCCATAGTAGATGAGCACTCATGCACAGCTAGTACTTTGTTGGAGGACAACTTTCCACATGATATTCTAGAGCAGCAATTGGGAAAAATATGATGTATCCACTTGATAGACCATTGGTATCATGTAACCTTCAGCACTTTTCTAATTTGGATGCCAAATGGTGATGATGTGCCATTCATTTTGGATGGGATGATTTGGGCCAGCATGATTCTTGACATGGGAGAGAGGATATTTGGAGATCCAATCTTTTTCTTGCCACTTGAGGGCAACCTTGTTGCAGCCACAAATCAGCATGTTCTCTACACTTACTATGGGTGGAGAGAAACACAGCGTGGGGTAGGCCATTTTGTCTACCTTTTTTAGTTATTTAGCCCACCCACATTGCAGGAGCTGAGGGTGGAGGAGATATTTCATGAGTTGCCATGTTGGAGGGTGACTCATCTTGTATGGATGATAGCTTGGGGGTGGAGGTTTTACATGGGGATAATAGTTCCCAAACACATTTCAGACTCCATGCCTTGGGAGGAAGTTTTTCAGTTCTATCCTTGCAGTTTCTTGAGGACAAGCAACATTTGGGAGGGGAGGACTGTAATATTCCTACTTTAGCAAGCAGCTAAGGGGAATATTAATTTTTTATTTTTGCACTTAGTAGATGAATAAATGGGGGAGGAGACCCATACTTAACTGAAATCAGCATAAAAACCCTCTTGTTGTGAAAGGGGATCATTATAGTAGTTGGATTTCACACCCTCATGTGTGAAAAGGGACTTTTGCTTGTTGACAAAGTCAAGTTTGGCTAAGTCAACATGAATGCATGAAGAAGAGGAGATCATCAATGTAACTAGTTGAGTGTGAACGAGGATCAGCATAGACAAACATTTGAGAAATGGGTTGAAGGCACTTGAGTGTGAAAATGGATGAAGTAGATTAAAGAGGTCAACCTTGACCAAATCAAACAGCACAGTATGGAGGAGTGGCCTTGATGAAGGTACAGTGTAATTTTGGAGGGAGATTGCTCATGTGGAGTTGGAAACCCTAATGGGTGGGACCCAAGGGGAGGAGGCTCACAAATTTTATAAGGAAGAGGATGGAAAACATTTTGGGTTAGCTTGGATATTATTCATTTTTGTCTATTTAGACCGTTTGGCATTCTCTTGTTGTTTAGCAGAGTTGTAGTGCTCTTTAGCACAAGGATCTCCTGTTTAGGAATCCTTCTCCTTCCTTGAGAGGCCTCTTGGAGGAGCATTGTAATTTATTTTTCCACATTCAGGCTTGAGGCCAAGCATCCTCCTTCATCCATAGTGTTATTTCTACAAAGTATCGTGTTGTGTTGCAGGGTGTTGTAGTGGAAGGTTTCACAACACCATCTTTTGAGCTTATCTTTTAGAGGATGGAGCTTCCCTTTCTTTGCAAGATCTGTAAAGGAGGTTTCTGAGCATCTTTTACATCTTGGCATGTGGCCAAAGCATTCTCCATCATCTACTGCGCAGTTCTCTGAAGCAACTGCGTCATTTTACTCAGTGTTGCATTAGTAGGGGTTAAGCCCTTATTTGTGAGCTTGTTTCTTGGAGGAAGGGCCAACCCTTCTCCCTGAAGACTTGTATAAAGCCTCTCCTCTCTTTCTTGTACATTTTCAGCTACATATATATAGAGCTGTAGTATACTGCATTTTCCAGATCTAAATCTGCAGATTTATCATTCTATACTTTTACTTTCATAAAACCCTTTCCGGGTTATTCTCATTTTGTATAAAAAGGGAGAGGTCTCCATTTTCTCAACCATTCATGAATGTAAACTCAAAATATGCTATTTCTCATTATTTTCTACATAAACCCTTATAAAAATAACGTTGCTACATGCTTCAGTAATTTATGTGTACACAAGTCATGGGGTTAGGGATTTTCTGAAAGGTATTGACTTGGGGAGATTTGTTTAACTTGGCTACAAGAATTTTTTTTTTGCTCCAATTCTGGATGTGAGTTGTATATTGTACATTCTAAGGGATCCAAGTCCCATTTCTCACATATATATCGTTATTTTATGAAGTTATTTTATGCCCTATATTGCTACATTTCCCCACTTTGGAAGGAGTGTATAGGTCATATTCTTGTTGATGATCATTCATTTGTTGGTTGGACATTATTTTACATCTTATGAGCTGTTTTATACTGCTATGTTCATGGACTGGTAAAGCTCCAACTTTATAATATCTTCAGATATTCTTATTGTTGTAGAAATTCCCTATTTTGGGATATTATAGACAATGTCATCAAAATTCAAGGTAGTTGCATTACTACCTATTGCAATAACAAGACTGTCCCACAAGTCTGGTAGAAAACAACAAACTGATGAACTTATCTTCATCTTAGATTTTAATATCAACAGATGACAGCTGAATTACCACAGTATTGAAGGCGTTCAGATTCTCTATCACCGAGTCTCCATCCTTCATCCTCAGGTTATACATATTTTTCCGCAAGAATAATTTATTCACCAGAGACTTAGATTGGTACAAATTCCCAAGTTTTTCCCACAAATTCTTCATTGTAGCTTCCCCAGATACATTCACTAATACCAAATTTGAGACACACAACCATATTGTGCTCTTCGCCTTCTTATCCAACTTTTTCCAGTCTTCATCTGACATTTCCATTGGTTTAGTACCTAGATCTACCATGATCCACTGGTCTTTATCCACCAGCAGATCCTCCATATTGAGCTTCCACAACTCAAAACTCTGACCATTAAATTTCTCAATCTCTATCTTTCCACTGCTCGCCATCTTCTTTTCACCACAAGAATCGATCCCGCAAATCTCCCACTGAATAGGGTCTAACACAGGCCCGAGAAAAAACCCCTCAGCACCAAAGGCATCCCCTTGAAGCCGAAACTGCTTTAATACCAAATGTAGGTTTTAACCCTGTACAAAAATTATCTGCAAACACATCTTAAAAACAAAAAATAAACAATAGCGAGAGCATAAAACATAAAACAGATATACACAAATATTTTCCCCTGGATCCCAAATCGAGATGACCAGCTTGATTTTTCATTATATTCCTTTTAGTGTTACAACACATATATATAAATGTTGAATCATACATAAACCCAAATCCATTAACCCTGGATTAGAAAATAACCGTAGTACCCTTGACCAGATCTACAAAACACTAGGGGTCGAAAACCATCATGCCCCAAAACCATGTGCAAAACCGATGCACAAAACCATGGGCCGGTCCACCCACCAAAAAATAGGGTCCAAAAAAAATTTCGTGGGGCATAGCCCCGGACCCCGAACAGGGGGGGTTGTCGCCCACCCTGCTACGCCCAGAGCAACATACAAGGGGGGCTTTCGCCCCCCCTATGACACCCCCACTCGTGACTAGTCATGGAACGAATATAACACATACCCAACATTTTGATGATTGCATGTGTTTCTATCACGTGTTTTCCTTTTCACAGAATATTAGAAGAAATTTTTGTCTCTTGATTTCATTAGTAGTAGCAAATTTCTTGCAATTTATATAGATACCCACCCACACTTCCTCTTCTAATGCATGAAACACATCCTCAAAATATCCTAAAGAATAATTTTAACCCTCTCTATTTTTCCATCTATCTACAGATGATAAGATGTGCCTAAATCTAATTCTATCCCTGAGCATGAAAAAAAAATCCTTCCAAAATATGGAAGTGTGCTTGGCATCTCTGCTTGATATGATCTTCTTGGGAACACCATGCAACCTCACTATCTCCTTGATGAATATCTGAGCTACCTCACTAGATGAATTAGTAGACTTCACTACAATGAAGTAAGCTAACTTGCAAAACCTGTCAAGCACAACCATGATGGAATCATGCTCCTTCTATGTCCTCAAAAAACCTGTAATGAAGTCCATGGAAATTGTTAGTCATCAGTATTTTTCACTATCTTTGGATGACTATAGGATGGTTATAGTTTTTTGAAAACAATATTCCTTGAATATCTTGAGTTTCAGAAATCTCACTGCCTTCATTATCTTCATAAAACATTTTCCCTATCTATCAATTTTCCATCTCAAAGTCACCCTGTTGCTCTTAAAAGACTCATTATGGGTTTATACTTCTCATTTTCATCCTTCTTTCCTACCATAAAACCTCATTTCCCCATTTTCCCTTGTCAATAAAATCCACCCTCCCTCTAAGGTTTCTTGTTGCTAACTCATTCCCATGTCGCCTTGAGCATAACAACACTTTTGGAAATGCTCTTTTCACTTGAAAGTTTTTAAGTCGAATTTCATTCAAAATCAGGTCAAAAATCACTCCCATTAGGTCATTAGGGTTTTTCATTTTTCAAGGTCATCCTTTCATTTCGATAAGGTCAGCACACATATGAGAAGGATTGATTATGACAAGCATTCTTCTGGCTCCCCAAAATCCTTGGATGTTTCAGGCATGAATTTTCCTTTGCTAGAATCTGGCTCAGATATAATAGAATGTTGAGACATGGTTATTCAAGAAGGACCTAAAATTTCCAAGCAGGATTATTTTCTCGGTTCAGAACCTGCAAGTGAGGAAAATGGGACAAATTTTGGCACTTTGTAGAGGTGTTGGAAGATTTATCAGTAGAAAGTACTAATGATGTAGACTGTCTACTCCTAAATGAAAACAATGTACAGCAAGGGAAAGGGGAACAACTTGGTCTTGTAGATGACATAGGTTATAAACTTGATAGTCCATTT
Source organism: Pinus albicaulis (assembly GCA_034641835.2). Classification (NCBI taxonomy): domain Eukaryota; kingdom Viridiplantae; phylum Streptophyta; class Pinopsida; order Pinales; family Pinaceae; genus Pinus; species Pinus albicaulis. The sequence continues at coordinate 3,475 of JAXQQM020076216.1, read as the reverse complement.
GAGTGCCAAAGTAGTGATTACTTGCAGGAAAATGACATGGAGGAAGCACACAAGGCCAAACATAAAGAAAGTCTATCAAAAAATATTGATGGAATATGGAAAAGAGGTAAGGTGAACTGGACAGAAATGAATGAACTTGAAAGGGCTATAGAGAAATTAGAAGACAACACTGATGATTGTTGTAAAGAACTGCAGGCACTTAGAGATTTGAAAAAGGTGGCTAGAGAAGGTGGAAAAGGTGAGTTGAATTTTATGGTGGAAACTACAGAATATTTTGAAGATGCTACTATATATAATTAAATCCCAAAACTATCAAAGTGAACATGTCAAGCCTCAATGAGAAAAATAAAATCCAATTCCATGATTTCAGCAACCTACAAAACAAAAATAGTCAAAGAGTATCAGTGAGAAAAGGAAAAAGACTTCAAACATTAGAAAGTGGGTTTTTCAAGTTAAATTAAATATAAAGGCCTATAAAAGCCCATTTTACATTTCAAAAGAATCATTTTTTCCTTTCAAAAGATCAGAAGCATTCAGCAAAGAAAAAATTTGTGAGTTTTTTATCAGAATTCAGGCCAAATTCCTTGGCGATATGCGTTCAGCACTTGGCACTGTGCATTTGCACCTGCACTGCGCGCCAGGAGATTAGTGTTGTGCCCTTGACCGAGAATTTTAATGTGTTTTGTGAAGGAATTGCGTGCCTGTAGCTTGGCGTTACGCCCTTGCAGAGGCATTGCACGCTTAGCCAGAGAAGGTTCCTAAGTCTTCTAGCTGCCCAAAAAAGTTTAAAACTTCTCCAAAATTCTTTCCAAAGTCCTCTAAGCACTCTTAAGTGGTAATTACATGACATAAGCCCTATTTTTAAAGATATTTGATCACTCATTATTGAATGGAAATGAAACCATAAAGGGAACCCTAAATTTTAGCTTGAGATCACTGTTTTACCCTTGCTTCATCTTCCTAAAAGAAATATCAGTCACAGAAAGGGTAATTACATTGATTTAGGGTTTTCATTCATCTAGTTTGTCCCTACACACATTCCCTTTCACTCATTCCCTTCATTTTTTCAAAGTTGTCATTTCATTCCCTTCCCCTCATCTCATTTCACTTGTACCTTAGGTTTTTATAAATCAAAGTTTAAAATGTCTGAGGGAGAAGATAGTGGTGTTGAGGCGCAAAGGCCAAGAAGACATGATCATAAAGAAGGGTAAATAAATAGGTTTGAACCCATAACCACAAGAGAACTTATGGCCTCTCCTCTCATTGTTTCTTGCTTTAAGCATGTGAGTTGTTTGCCATAGAGCTTGATGGGGGCAGATATTCTTGGCTTGAGAGAGCCAAATTGCATCTGGAGGGCCTACTATAGAAGACAAAGAGAGACACTTATATTCAGAGGAAGATGGCGAAACATTATGCCATCATAAACAGGATTGCAAGGGCCAAGCTTAAACGTGCCCATGCAAAGATTTGGGATTTGACAGAGTCAATGGAGAAAGAGAATCTCAATATTCTTGCTAAGGTTTCCTTGCAGGCCTCTAACCCTTGATCAGCAAGCAAAATTCCAATTTTGGCACTTTTGTGCACATTTTTATTTTTTGACAATTTGACATGCAGAAATTGTGCCAAATGCGCAACGCCACTGAAATTGTGCTCTTTTTTGGGCCATAAAAATGGAAAATGGTCAGTATATTCATGTTCCTAATGACAATTACATCAACCTCAAAAAATTTCAAGAGATTTAGAGCAAAACTGGTCCCTCAAAAAGGCCAAAAACCATCAAAAAATCATGTTTCTGCCCTCTTTTTGACCCTGGTGTTGCACGTTTACCAGTCTTGGGAGAAGTGATTTTTGACGGGTAATATGGGCACCATTTTAGAAATTTAAATTTATTTTCTAAAATAGACTTAGATACCTTCCAATGAGCCATCAGGGATCTCATTTGGACATCAGGAAGGCCTTCAAAAGTTGGCTGCAAGACAAGCCATTTTTTCTGCCTTGGCACTACGTGTTTGCATTGGCACTACACCCTTGTACCTTGGCGTTGTGCCCTTACCAGGAGTTATTGTAAAATTTATTGAGAAGCCTTAAAGTCAAACATATTCCAAAGTTAGCTTAGAAGTTAAGTTATGAGTTAGTATTACAATGAATCAGTCTTAGATATTTTTCCTTGGGCCTTTCATGGTCTCAAAGGTAAAAAATGCATTAACTTTGTAATAAATACAAATCTGAAACCCTAGCTTAGGATCACCACCTCATTTTGCAGATAAATACTGCATGGATGCTTCATGTTTTTTTTTGGTTGGTTGTTGATCTGAATACTTCATAGACTCTGAGTTGTAAAGAAGTTTGGCTTTGGAGCATTGTAATTGTTTTAGACTAAATATCAATGGAACAAGCACATTTACAGGATTCATGAACTTTGTTAAATGGTGATGTTATTCTAATTTTTTATTTGTTGGCTTTTGCTTTCCATTTTGTACGTCAATTTCTGTTATAACAGAACATAAAATTTAGGTTAAGATATGTTGTTAGAGGCACCTTAATTTTGTATGCTTCTGTTGTTTAAATGTTTTCCTATGCTGAGTCTGATTGGAGAACTTAGGAGTTCCCTGCTCTCCATTTCTACCTAGTTCGTTTTCTTGAGATTAACTCAGTAGAGTCCAGCCAGAGAAGTTCATTATTTTCCATGTCCTTTGGTTCTGCTTGAAATGTTGTTCTCAAGGATTTCTTTGAAGTTTACTTACTAGGGTTTGGCTAAAGAATTTTATGGTTTTCCCTGTCCTTTGGTCTATCCTGAAAAGTAATTTCAAAGGCATTTGAATTTTTATTGAAGAACTAAGGAGTTCCCTGCTCTTTAATCATCATTGATTTGTTATCATAAATGTTTTCTTTGTCTGAAAGTGAATAGCTAGAGAATTTAGGAGTTCCCTGCTCTCTAGGATTTGTTGGATTGTTGTTTTAAAGTTTACTTGATTAAGTCTAGCCAAATAATTTTATGGTATGCCCTGTCCTTTGGTTCTTTCTCAAAAATAAGTAATCTTAAAGACTCTTCTTGTTCTAGTACATGTTAAAGGATTCTTAATTTCCCTTTTAGCTACTAAACTCACAACATAGTGTTCACTTCACACTCACATAAGCTATTAATATTCATTTGGCTTTGTTAGCTTGCCCTGTGGAACACCCTTGATTTGTTGTTATACTCTTCAAACCTTTCATAGACTCCATAGCCCAATGGTTTTAATTTCTCTTACTCTATCTGTTCTTCTTAACAAGCAACCAAAAAAACAAAACGAACAATACCTATCATTTTAACTAGCCCAAAATCATCATCCTAAATCAATCTAGTTATATCTTTTATACATATATAGAGAGATCCCTCTCTGATTCCAAGAAGGATAGGTCCTAGGACTCCAAAGTTGGTTTGATGTTACCCCTGTTTATTTGGTCTTACCAATCTGACAAATTATAGGGACCT
>JAXQQM020081863.1:0-19474 GCA_034641835.2 Pinus albicaulis | reverse complement strand
CATATCTTCATTGGAACCAACACCCTGAACTCCACTAGACAACGATTCACCATTTTGTAGTAGTGATTCGCCATTTGTACTGGTGATTCACCATGATTTTACAAGATAATATAATCTCGTGAGAAATTCGCCAAAAAATTATATATACATATTATATTATTAATAAAATCGCCTTCCATTTTTCCTATGTATCATGGGGATTCGCCCATTTATTATATATATAAATTTAGGGGGGTTCTTAAAATTATCCCTGCTCAACGGGTCTCTGTTTGGACCCTGTTATCCTTGTCATCCATACAAAATTTGCTCGAAATAATCCTTTACCTCCTCAAAATACCATCATGGTGGCCTGGTATGCACCTCTGGTGTTACCTCAGCCCCTAGTGCCCTTACCCAATGATTACCAATCAAAAATCCCGCATTTCACTGTGAAAGAGTCTACCATGGATCAACACCATGTAGATAGGATGGAAGGTTCTTTTGACTAAATGGAAATAGATGATGAGATAGTCAAGATGAGAATATTTGCACAGAGTTTAGGAGGTGATGTGAAGAAATGGTTTAAAGGCCTACCTCCTAATAGCATCCATGATCTTCCCTCTTTATATCAATCCTTCATAAACAAATGGGAATTCAAGACCAACCCTCTCCAAATCCTAGCAGAATACAAGAACCTTAAAAGAAACATAGGGGAGAGTGTCCATGACTACTCTACGAGTTTCAACAGCGTTTATAACTCCCTTCCTCCACGTATGAAACCTCCCCAAGGTATGGTTTTAGTGAAATACCCTGAAGGCTTTGATGCTGATATGGCCTACCAGCTTAGGGAAAGAGATTAAAACATGTTGGAAGATATGCAAAAGGGAGCAGTGAGTGTAGAGGCTAACATGATTGAGAAGAAAGCCAGAATGAGGGCTGAGAAAAGGGTAACATATAGTGATGACTCTGCAGCTTCCACATCTAATCCCAAGTATGACCATCTGGCCAAAAACATGGAAAAGCTGCAACAAATGATGGAAAAAATGGTTGTCTCAGTTAGTAATCAAAACAGAAACCAAAATCATAACTAGAACTTTAGGAGAAACAATACCATTCCCAACAGACAAAGAGACTCAGATCAGCAAGTTATTTCCCCATTTCAAGAGAACTTTCTTGATGAAGATGAGGGGATCATAGAAGAGTCTGAGGGAACCACAATAAACATGTTTGAAATAGAAAACTCAATCCACAGCTGTTCCACAGAAGGGGATCAACCCTCACCCTCATATTAGGATGAGGAAAGATTAGAATATGAGGATTACAGACTTGGGTTTGAAAATGCCATCATGCAGGTCAAAGAACAGTATGATCTCAGAAGCAAAAAGAGCTTAGACAATTCCAAACCAAAAGCTTCTGAGATTACCATTAATAAAAGGCCTAAGAAAACCCCTAAAGCAACCACTGAAAATAGCAAATCAGCAGCTGAAAGTTCTGGGAATAACAAAGGAAAATGCAGCCAAGTCCCTAATGAACAAAGTCAACCAACTAGCAGCGCTAGCACTGCAGCTAGTGTTCCTGATAAAACTGCTATGAACACTGTACATAGTGAGAATCAGCATACTAATTCTGCCACTAAAGAAGTGGCTAACAAAATAGAGTTGAGCCTTAAAAAGAGCCAGTCTCCCTTCAATTTGGAGAGTGAGATTGCTAAAATTAAAATCTCTGTCCCACTCTTTGAGCTGGCCACTTAGGATGTATATAAAGGAAAAATTTTGAAAGCATTAAATCTAGGTGAAAATAGTGACACTGTCAATCTAAGTGATGATCAACCAGCCCTTTTGTTTGGCCCTAAGATAGAAGGGAAGTTTCAAGAAGGGGTAGTACCTCCTTTTTATATCAGTCTCAATATCCATGACAAAATCCTTCACAATGCGATGCATGAATTTGGGGCATCACACAACCTGATTCCTAAGGTAGTTATGAAGAGGTTAGGCCTAGAGATAACTCGCCCCTATATAGACTTGTATTCATTTGACTCTAGTAGAGTAAAGTGTCTTTGTCTGATCAAATACCTATGTGTGAACTTGACCGTGATTCCAGCCAAATGTATGGTCATGGATGTTGTAGTGGAAAATGTGCCACCTAAGTATGGTATGTTACTATCGAGGTCATGGGGAGCCAAGCTGCAAGGTACCATGCAGATGGATGGGGCATACGCCACAATCCCTGTCTTTAGCCAACTTAGGAGATTGTATAGAGAGGCACAAATGAAATTCTTGGTCATCAACCCTGAAAATCTTGAAAATTGACCATTGTACTCTATACACACAGATCTGGACTCCTTTCTCCTCTGTAACGATGAATCCTTAAAGGAGCCAGAACTAGACAATAGAGATAAAAACCATGATACAATGCCCATATATTTTGACATAATGGCCACTCTGGACTTGGAAGAAAATGAAGAAGAACCCTCTGGATGGTGCACTGAATCTGAAATTCAGAGCGAGCTAGAAACAGAATGCAAATAACTGGTTAGTCACCCCTCTGAAACTCATACACCACACAAAGAACGAAACCCTTCACACCATAACACAGGCCCCCCACTACAGCGTAACAATGAAACTAACGCTAGGAAAGAAACCAATGATAATCCCGAAAGTGAACCTTTATGGGAAATGAATTTCAATGGTTCTTGTACTAGAAAGACTGCAGGGGCGGGAGTGTGGTTACATAACACTGAGAGTGACTATGCCGAGATTCATGCCTTTAATCTGAACTTCAAGTGTACAAACAACATTGCGAAGTATGAGGCTCTCATCCTAGGCTTGAATCTATTGAAAAAATTAGGAGCTCGTAGGATAGCTGTGCATAGAGACTCTGAGTTGATTATCAAACAAGTGAACGAAGAATACACAGCAAAACACCCAAGGTTGAGAGCGTACAGGAATGATGCCATGGATTTATTGAAAACCTTTATGAAATATGAGTCGGTGTTTTTTCCTAGGAGCCAGAACATAATTGCGAATGGACTAGCCTGCATAACTAGTTCCTATCATAAGACTCCCAGCGACAAAAAAATCATCATTCAAACCAAATATAAACTTGTAGTGCTCGATAACGAGAAATATTGGCAGGTCTTCGAGGGCGATAAGCAGATTGAGGATTTCCTAACAGGAAATAACGAGTTTGAATTCTCTGATTCAGACTCGAAATCCGATGATAGCTACCTGAATGAAGAACCCCCCGACGAAGAAAAATCACCACGTAGTATTGAAATAAACACCTTAACTGAACATATTGGAAATCCGACCGAAGAATATAAAAACACAGATAAAGAGGAAATAGAGGTGCTGCAGGCCAAAGATAAGAACATACCCTGAGGTCTGGCGCCTTTAGAGGAACTTTTTGATTTTGACGACGTAGCGAAAAGACCCACCATAGAACACTCAGACTCTGATGTCGAGGAATGCAACATAGGCACTGAAGACAAGCCTAATATGATAAAATTGGCTAATTCCTTGCCCGCATACATGAAAAATAAATACATTTACTTATTTAAAGAATTCATTGATGTGTTTGCCTAGAGCTATGAGGACTTAATGGCCTATGACACAAACATTATACAGCACAAAATACCCTTGAAAGAGAACCAGAAACCCTTCGGATAGAAACTTCGTAGGATTAACCCAAAACAACTACTTGCAGTTGAAAAGGAGATTAAAAATATGTACGAAGCAGGAATAATAGTTCCTGTGAGGTTCTCCAATTGGGTCTCAAACCTTGTAGCTGTGAGAAATAAAACGGGTGAAATAAGACTGTGCATAGATTTCAGGAACCTTAACAAAGCCTCACTTAAAGACAATTACCACTTACCAAATATGGAACATATCCTACAGAGGGTAGTGGGATAAAAAAGGATCTCCCTGTTAGACGGTTTTTCAGGCTATAACCAAGTTTTAGTACTCCCAGAAGACCAACTCATGACATCTTTTACCACTCCATGGGGCACGTTTATGTACGTAAAAATGCCTTTTGGATTGATGAACTCTGGTGCAACCTTCCAACGAGCGATGGACATATCCTTTTCAGAAGAAATAGGGAACTGCATTGTCATCTACCTGGGTGACATAACATTCTACTCCAAGACAGATGATGAGCACCTGAAACATCTGAGGAGGGTTTTTGAAAAATGTAGAAGGTTCGGTCTGTCGTTAAATCCCAAAAATACTGTATTTGGGCTGCAAGAAGGTAAGCTCCTTGGCCACATTATATTAGAGAAGGGAATTAAGATAGACCCATAGAGAGTTGAGGGAATACTTCAGATCACACACCCGAGAAACATTCAGGAGTTACAGTCCTTTATTGGGAAAATTAACTTCCTAAGGAGGTTTATTCCCAACTTAGCTGAGCACCTGAGGAATATAACTAACATGCTTAAAAAGGGTGCAGTGGTTAAGTGGACTATAGAGGCTAAACAATATTTTGAGTTAGTTAAACTTGCACTCACCCGGGCTCTTGTTCTAATTAGCCCATATTTCTCAAAATATTTCCTGATTTTTTCTTTTGCCTCTGAGCATATAGTGGTTGCAGCTCTACTGCAGAAAAATACAGAGGGAATGGAATAGCTTATTGCTTTCTTTAGCAAAGCTCTGAGGGATGCGCCCTTGAAATATAACATAATGGAAAAACATGCCTATGCCTTGGTCAAGGCCTTGAAATACTTTAGGGTGTACATTCTGCATTCCCACACCATAGCCTACGTGCCAAACATAGTGGTCAAAGACATTTTGTCCCAAGATCCTGACGGAAAGAGGGGCAAATGGATTGTCGTGATTTTAGAGTATGACCTAGAAATAAAACCCACAAAACTGATCAAAGGTCGGGGCTTAGCTCAATTAATGGTTGAATCAAATTTACAAGCCCTTGACATTAACATGGTAGATGCCTTAGATGAGCAGGAAGGACTGCATGATCCTACAGTTGAGGAACAATTTCAAAACTCTCCGTGGTATTCTGATATCCTGTATGTGCTCACAAACCTCAATACCCCTCCTGAACTATCAAAAACTAAGGCCAGATTCCTAAAGCTAAAAGCCAGAAAATATTGCATATTAAATGAATGTCTATATTGGAAAAATACAAATGGCCTATTGCTTAAATGTTTGCTTGAAACCGAAGCAAAGAGGATTAAACAGGAGTTCCATGCAGGAGAGTGTGGAGGCCACTTGAACTGGAAAGTCACTGCTAACAAAATACTTAGAGCTGGCTATTATTGGCCTATACTTTTCAATGACATCCATAAAATGATAATTGCCTGCAATAAATGCCAGATTTTCGAGGGCAAAAGAAAGCTCCTCCCGTTGCCATTACAACCCATTTTTGTTGAGGGTCCCTTCTTGCAATGGGGTTCTTAAATTTTTCTATAATTCCGCTACATCCATCCTCCCCCATGCATGGTTTTCTTGACTGATTTGTGTGTTTTTGTAGGATAGAGGCGATGAACTCCACCATTTCTCATGGTCACTATTATAGTGGCGCAGAGCGCATATGAAGTTTTCCAGGGCCCGTGATCACAAAGAAATGCCTAAGAGGACGTTAGCACTTAATTTTTCATCAAAGAACAGAGTTTAACTCTGTTAACCTATCCAGCACCATTAAGGTTCCAATTTTCACAGACAGTGATAGTCACGAAGCGGCAAAGGTATAAGTACAGGGTTAAAGAGTTCTAATGCACATTATTGAAGATTTTAGCCTTCGATCAGTGTTTTAAAGGAAAAGGTACCAGATTGAATACCGCGTGAATCATGCAGAGGGCCTAATGATGCCTAACATGTGGAAAACAATATCATCAAGGTTTCACTTCAGTAGAAGTTCCCTCCCAAGAAAGGACATGGTACCCACAACATTTTTATTTAATATCGTGCTCCTGAGTAGATTTCCACCCTGACAAAACAGTCCTAATGCTACCAGTGCATTTATTACGTGGTATGGCAGACTTTGAAGTTTTTCATCTACCTTTTTTTTTATTCACCAAAGTACTACGAGTACTGCAGACAAAGTACATTAGGAACATTCCTAGAGTAAACTGCAACCTGTCAAAGACCACTCTTTCATCCCCAAGAGTACTGAAGATAAATGCTCAGATATTAAGACATAATGGGTTTCGACCCACTTCTTTTACTCTGATTTAAATGTTCATTTAGTGTTTCATCTACCCCCTCTGCCTCTCTTTCAGCTATAAAACTCATGAAGAAATTCATTGTAATGGTTGTTGATCGGATATCTGTCAATTGTAAGCTGTTTCTCTTGAGATATAGTTCTCTGTGTAAAGTTGTAAGATAGGTTGAGGAAGATGTTTTCAGGATGAATATCAAGCTGTTGGCATGTTGTACATGACTGGTGTTTCTCTTTAATATGAAAAGCACATTTCTTTGGATCCTGATGAAAGCAACGGTGATGTTTTCTTACTTTGTCTCTGTTTCCTTGGTAATTCATTATATTTCATTTCTCCGGTAAGCATCAGAAATATGGCGTAGGATATACCCTTGCATGGTACCCTAATGCTTCTGCTCTCCTTACCTTTGATGTTTTCTGCTATATGTGTTATCTGAGCACTGATTCAAGTTAATTTAACCAGTGTAGTAGCTAATATTTACTGCTAGTTGATGTATGAATTAATGAATCTGTTCTTAGATGTTCTTGTTGGGTTTAATTGAAAATTGAGATGCTGGGAGTTTAGAAACTGTCTCTGTCTCACTAGGGTCTTTTTCGATAAATTGAACCTTTTCTAAGTTCCCTTAAGCTGGATGCCGAAGCATTGAGAGTTCAAAGTCTCTCTCGGATCTCAGGTCTTCACCTTTGTGTTTGAATCTTTAATGTTCCCTTTGTCTGAAGAGTTTACCTCTTAGGAGTTGGCTCACAGGTGTCTAATGGCATGTCCTGTCCCTGGACCTGATTCCTAAGTGGTCTTCTTGGATTTTTCCTTTCTTTTCACCTTCTCTCTCACCATTTCATATCACACTATCATCTTTAAGATCCAATGCTTTATATGACTAACCCAATTGAAAGCCTACATATTGGATAGCAAGTAAACCCTTATGACTCCGTTACCCAATGGTCTTGAAATCCCAAGTATTCCATTGTTAGTATGATTCTTTTGTCGTAAAATATCACTTTAGCTATGCATAAAAAATAGCCCTAACATCGATTATGGCTGCAAAATATCTTTAAGTTTGCTGCACAAATTCAGATCTAAGCACAAAATACATTAAGCAGATAAAATATAATATGGCTCCATGCATCCAATAGACAAGACAAGAACAATGTGTTTAAAAGAATGTTTTATATTATATTAAAGAATGGGGCACCTGAGAGGAAAAAAAGAAAGGTGTTTTCCGGTTCTCCTCAATGGGATGGGTTCTTGAAAGTCCTCAGCGTTTCAGATCTAAAATTCCTCTCTCTTATTGTGGTAGAAAACCCTGACAAACATAGAACTCAATGGGAGCTCACAAAGTAAAAGTGGAAAATGGTGACCAAGAGTAGATCCGGTGTGATCTAATGCAATGAAGGTGACTAATGAATGGGGAAAACCCTTCTATTTATAACAAAATATTGGGGTGTTCTAGAACTCGGTGCATGAATAAAATATTATTAATCAAATTCTAGAATCACCCTTTAGGAATATTTAATTATATTTGTTGGAGGGAAAAGGTCCTTTGACTTGGGTCAATTCCTTTATTTATAAACAATAAATAAATAAATGATTTATTTATTATTTTGGGGAGATGGTGGGAATATAATTAAATAAATAATGATTTATTTAATTATTTACAAATGATTTAGTCAAATTTAACTAGGAATATTATTAAATAATGATTTGAATAACTTATTCCTAGGAAATAATTAAATAAGTAATGATTTGTTTAATCAATTTCCTTGTTTTGGGTTAAATATGACTAGAAAATATAGACAAATGTTATTTTATATGGTGAAAGCAATTTTACTTAGGGTAAAATTGGTCTTACATGGTGTACTTGGGTTCATCTAATGATAATTGGTTAGATGACCAAAAAATGGTGTAACCATTCTGAAATCATTCCTCCTTTTTCTAGAATCCTCTTTATTCAGCCTTGTCTCATAGTGAACCCTTCCTTCCTTATTCCCAACAACCAAACAAACAAACCCGTGCCTATAACTAGCCTAAAATCTAAAGACAGAACTTCAAAGACATAAGCATGTGCATATATAGAGAGATCCCTCTCTGGACCTAGGAGGGCTAGATCCTAAGGTCTAAAATTGGTTTTGATGTTGTCTCATCTTTTGGTATTACCAGACTTGCCAAAACATGGGAGCCCCAACAGGTTCCTTGTCAATCTCTTTGCATACAAAATGTGATATTCAGAAAATTACTGAATTATCACTTCAACACTGAAGCATAAGAGTGTATAAGGCTGATATATGTCTGATATGATGTATATCCCTCAATGGATTCCTCCCATGAAAGGTTAGAGATTTCAATCGCAAGAAAACACTGCAACGGAGCCACTAGACCAACTACTGAAGCTGCCTCCAAAATAACGCATTCCCTAGCTGGAACAGCACTAGGAATGTTGGGGAAATGTGTGGTCTGCTATCACAGATCTGAAATGAGCACTAAACCTTTCCAAATAGGCCCCTAAAGTGGAGGAAACCTTCCTCCAATGAGAAATTAACTCAAATATCGGGATTCCAATCCCTTCCACTACTGCACCCAGCAACACTACACAATAACCTGCAGAAACTGTGTTGATGAAGTTGGCTGAAGCTTGGCATAAAAACCTGATGTGAAATTATGAATGCAAACTCTCCCCAAGAGGATCCTCAAGGAAATATTTGGGATTCCCGCTCGGGAAAACCTAGTGCTAAGCAGCACTGCAACCCTGCTAAGCAGCAAAGGAAGAAAAAAGTCTGAGCAGACAAAATAACAATGTAAAACATGAAGAATAATGCTTCCATCCTCTTCCTTAAATAAAACATGACTTTTCTTTCCCTTGGCCCCACCCAATTAGGTCATATCCATCCAAATATTCATCTCCTTCCAAAACTGTGTTATTCCTTCTTTGATTCCTCCTCCTCCACAACTGCATTGTTGAATTAGTCAAAGTGGAATGAACCAACTTGATATTATCCATGTTCACACATGGAGGTGTATTATTAAGTTGTAAAGAGTGTCCCTTTTCACACTTGGAGTTTTTTTATTCCTCCTTAGGAGACTTATGGGCTTTTCTACCCATTTATTCACCGGTTAGAGCTGCTGCTAACTCCATGTTCCATTTAGCTTTGAGGTTAAAATTTGGGAACATTACAGTCCTCCCCTCCAAAATATTTTCTTGTCCTCAAGAAAATTCATAGGAAGAGAAAAATTTCCCCTCTCCTCCTCATGTGGCCTCCCATCATTTGCCTCCATCACTGCATCAAGATAATCTGCAATAAAACTGTCATCCAATGTTTCCTCCCAAGTGTGAAAAACCAAATGGCCCACATCAATCAAAGGTGGAAAGTGTGAATGGAAACTTGTTTGCTGTCTCATGGCCTCCACAAAGTAGGAGTGATGAAAAACATGGTGAATGAGTGACTCCCTCACCCATGCTATCATCCAAATGAAATGAGCCATCCTAGGTAGCTCATCAAGAAAATCATCAACCCCGGTTTTGTACAATGTGTTGGGGCTGCATGGAGAGATTGGATTCTTCCATCCCCATGGTTTCTCTCTCCATTTATGGTAAACATGGGGCTGCCTCTATCCTTGGGATGAAAAATCATGGCCTCCAAGAATGGCCCAAGCTCCCCCATCAAACAATTCAACCATGAAGTGCCTCCTCAATTTCTCCAAGTGGTTTCTCCCACAAGAAGGGAAGAAGTGTGATGTGGCAATCATCGCTTGCCCATGGTTCCTCCTAAAATGTACAACATGTGAAGTGGGGAGAGTCATGCTCCCAATGGGCATCTTAAATCTCAAGCCCACTCTCCAACCAAAGCTTCCCTTGAATATAAACATATCAGCAATATATGGAAGAAAAGTACAATGAGAATAAGTTTCCAAGTGACAACCGGAGAGTGAATCATAATTCCACTTATGGAACCAGCGCAGTGCATCCTTTGCCTGCATCAAAATAATAAATAACAAGTGCTTTACCATCCACTTGTTTTCTGCCACAGTCATCTCATAAGATGATAACATGAAGTTACAATATGGTGTCAATGGTGCACACCAAGAATCATGTGGCTTCCCCCACAAACCACCAAAAAGATAGCCAAAATCAGTGCTACAAGTAGCTGCAAGTACATCATCATATAATATGCAAGAAGAGATAATTCTTCTTGATACATCATGCTGCTCAAACAAGGAAAAGAAGTACAATACAAAATGTAAAATTATACCTCCTCCATCTTGTACTTGAGATCTTGAGCGGAAATGGCTCAACTGGAATCTCTCCCTCACCTCCAATGAGTAGGGAAGTGGTTGTGACCTCCTATCTGTCACCATCTGGGCTATGCATTTTTCCATATGCTGAAATATGTCATGTTGGATGCCCTCCCAAGTGAACTCCTCTGCCAAAGGAAGGTATGCACCATAATGCATGGAAAGGAAGTCTTCATGTGCTGCAAGTAGCAACTTCTCCTTGAGACTAGAAGCTCTAGTCAAGAAGACTCTGCCATGTGAATAGATGACCACATCATCCACCATATACTCATCATCTCTATCCGGGTCATCGAGAATCATGCATGCACCAAGATCCTTGGAGTACTCTACTAAGAGCTGAGATCTCCAATAAGGATCAATCCTCCTAAGAGACAGCGTTGGTGATCTGGCATGTGAAGCTCTCCTTATGTTGCTACCTGCTACTCTGACATCTCCCATGTCAAAGTTATCCTCCAAACTCTTCACCTCTCCAAAGTCCAAGAGTGGTGAATGCAAAGACAAGATGTCTTCCATCAACTCTAGATCAGGTGGCCTCCTAGGTGGAATGCCTCCATGTAGTGAGACATCAATGTCAAGGGTAGACTGCACATATGGTTGGGAAACCTTGCCCCTGCCCTTACATCGCAAATCAGTCTGCCTCTTCCTTGCATTAGCTCTCTGAAATAGAGAAGGGTGTGTGCCTCTCATCAAGTGATGTTGCTCTTCCTCCCTACCTCCTCCTTCCAACTGCAATGCTGCACAATCATGTTGCTCATTGATTATGCTTGGACCTCCATGTATGAGATCTTGGGGAACTTCTTGCAAGGCTACAAGAATCCCTTCTGTTGGAGCATATGCTCCTCCTCCCTCTGCATGAGATACTGGATGTGCTCTATATGTGACAGCATTGTTGCCCTCAACTCCATCAATGTGTGTGGGCAACATCTCAACAGTGGGATCCTCCTATGAAAAAGAGATCCCCATGCCCTCTTGTTTAGGAATATGAACTAGAGGTCTTGCCTCCGGTAATATGTAATGCAAGATTTCAGCTCCTCCCATGGTTTTCTGAAGTGGAGTTTCCTCCATCACATGCAAGGCCTTTGTTCTCTTATGTTTTCCTTGCTCATGTGTCTTAGGAATTTTTTCACCAAACCTCCCCACCAATTTTTCTATGAATCTTGCATAAGAGGAAGTATTTGCATTTTTTACAGAAAAAGATTCAAAAATCCACCATACATGGGCCTTACCTCTGAAATGTAGCGCTACAACTCTGCTGGCCTCTCCTTCAGAAATATGGTGATGCTAAAAATAGGAGTCTAGCTCCTTCACCCAAGCTCCAGCTAAATATCTGGGTGACCCTTCAAAAGTAGATAGAAGAAATCTATCTGCATCCTTCTGCTTGCTCCCCTCCACTTGGATCTTGAAAAACTCCTAGAAATCAGTGTGATCTCTGAACTTCTCAGTTTGAGATTCATACTCCTGCAAAAAATCACTAAGATTTCTCCTCTTAGTTATTCTTCCTCCTCTCATTCATCTCAAGATAGATCTGGGCACTTGACTGTGTTGTGCATCATGGTGTGTAGCCGCATGCTTACACTCACCATGTACAAATCTAGATTTTGCTCAAGATCAAAATTCCTTTGGAGATCCCATCTCCATTCTCATCCTCTTCATCTTTCCTTCAAATCTTTGCATAGATTTTGGAAGAAGCTTTGTAAGCTTGTCTTCCTTTCTCCCTTCACATACTGAAGCCTTATTATTTCTGTCCATCTCTCCTTCCCCCTGAAGTATAATGGCCCGAGATCCATAGGCTGAGCCAATATTGTAGCTCTGATACCACTGTAATATCCCAAAATAGGGAAAATAAGCAGTATTGGGAATATCTTAAGATATTCCAATTTTGGACTGCTCAGCAATGCATTCACAGAAAAATGCATTTTCAGAAATGTAAGCCATAGAAATGAAAATAATAACTTGTATCCATTATATACATCCATATATCATCTAATTCCAAGAGGATATCAGAAATAAATGAAACTAGGTGAGGTAAACAGACCTCCCACACTAGTGTAGTTGAAAATGACTAAAAACCCCAGACACTACTACTCAGAAATAATGCACAAAAGGGAATGTGCAGTATTATGAGGGTTTTAACTTAGAAAATATGAGAACAAGTATATCTACTCATATATTATTCAACAATTCTTTAATAACTGAGATCTAGTCTCCTTATACAAAATACAAGAGAACTCGGCAAGGGTTCCTTGTCAAACACTCTGCATACAAAATGTGATATTCAGAAAATTACTGAATAATCACTGCAACACTGAAGCATAAGAGTGTATAAGGCTGATGTATGTCTGAAATTATGTATATCCCTCAAGGGCTTCCTCCCATGAAAGGTTAGACCTTTCAATCACAGGAAAACACTACAACAGAGCCACTAGACCAACTATTGAAGCTGCCTCCAAAATAACGCATTCCCTAGCTGGAAAAATGCTGGGAATGTTTGGGAAATGTGTGTTCTACTACCATAGTTATGAAATGAGCACTAGACCTCTCCAAACAGGCCCCTCTTCCTCCAATGAGAAACTAACTCAGAGACCAAGATTCCAATCCCTTCCTTCCTTTTTTTAGGCAACCTTTTGCACAATAACACAGAAAATTCGACGATTGGAATATGGTGGGCTTGGCTGAAAACGATGTGGAATGATGAATTCAAACTCTCCCAAAGAGAGGCTCCTCGAGAAGAGGGTGGGATTCCCTGGAAAGCTTGGTGCTAACCCACGATGATCCGAGGTGGATATTGGTGGTCACACTTATTCCACTTGGGGCTCCACCATTGTCTATTTCAGTTTTCGGTTGCCGGCACGAGTTTACTATTTTTAGCAGTTTTCGGTCCTAAACTTAGGAACGTTTGAGACGACGTTTTTTGGGAAAACGGAGAGCAACATGGGTTCATGGACCGATGTTGCTCATTCCAAATTTGTATTCCTTGGATAGATCTTTCTAATGAGGTATGGTACGCGTCAAACGGAGATCGTATGCCAAAGTTACGCCCCTGGGAAGTTGAAACACCAATTTACCCAAACGGGGCCCATAGTTTGGCGCTTCATCTCCTAGGGTTAGGGTTTTGGCTGTTTAGGATTTCCCATTGTTTCTAAATGATAAATAGGCCCTCGAGCCTCATTGTAACTCAGTTCAGAGGCCTGTAGCCGCCACATCTCTTCTCAGAGATAGCTACCAGCGCCCTAGCTAGTTTTATTTCCATTCTGTCTGTAAGCAAATTTGAGTTCTTTGATATTAATGAAATGAAGTGTTATTTCCGCTGCATCTCTGTATTTATGTTTATATGTTTATTCTGTTGCGTTCCTGCATAAATCCGGATCAGTGGTATCAGAGCGGTCTGCTTTTTCTCGATTCTTCTTTGCATGTCCCCAACGAGGTCGGGGTATAAGGAGCTAGGGCTTGATCTGGTGGAACCTTTGCAAGATCAGCCTCGCAAACCTCGACGGACGCCCATGGGGGACGAAAAGAAAGATGAGGGAGCAGGAGATCCTATCAAAATATTGCTCGAGGAGGCCCTCGAAAGACAAAGGAACGTGATGATGGATAAATTTGCTCAGATCCTTCAACGGCTACCCACCGATGGCGCATCTGCATCCAGCAGCCACTCTGGAGGCGCGACTCCTTTTAAGGTACAAGTAAATTTTGACATTCCCATATTTGAGGGTCAAATAGACGCAAATGCCGTAGATAGATGGTTGAATCTGTTAGAAGGATATTTCTCGGTTCATGACTTTTTAGACCGGGAGAAGATTATTTTTGCACTCCTCAAAGCTACCCCCCATGTTAAGGACTGGTGGGAAACCTACTGTGAGAACAAGGACCAGACAGAACCCTCTCTGTTCTCGGCAGTACCAACTTGGAATTCTTTCCGAGATGCCGTCAAGGAACAGTACTATCCCGTGGGGAGCTATGAGGACAAGTACATACAATGGACCACGCTGCGACAACAAAGGGATCAAGATGTGCACGAGCTGACGAATCTGTTCCATACCCTGCGCACAAAGTTGGGTATCAAAGATTCGGAGAAACATTTGGTGCTAAAGTATCGCAGCTGTCTGCACAGATACATTCAGGAGGAAATGGAGTTCCTCGACATCTCCTCGCTTGGTACGGCATACCGGTATGCTGCCAAGATTGAGCAGAAATTCAAACAGAAGAAGCGAGACTTTGGATCTGCGAATCAAAAGCAAGAGAAAGGTGCTTCCAAACCGCAGAACAAAGGACAGAGCCAAGGCATGGCGGCTAAAGACAACCCGTCAAAGCCACAAGAAAAGAACAACACCGTAAAGCCAAAGAAGGACATAGGAAAGTGGTGTGATTTCCATAAGAGCTCCACTCACAACACAAGTGAGTGTGTGACCAAGAAGTCACTAGTGGCCGAGATGAGGGCTTCTGAGTCAGATGCATGCTCCGACTCCGAATCAGAAACTGAAAAGGGGAATGAAAAAGGGAGCAGTTATTGATGCCGGGCCCAACGCCATTGTTTTGCTGCCAAAGATCCAAAGGAAGTCTTAGGAAGATCGGAGGAGAGGAGGAACGTCTTCCACTCCCAGATGTGGGTAAGGGCTCCCCGAGTCTGAGTTCATTGTCGACAATGGGAGCCAAAAAGAACCTCATTTCGAACGCCTTGAAGCGGTTGGGCTTGACCACGACTCACCCATCACGCCACCATCGGGTGGCTTCACCAAGTACGAGATCTCCGCGTCAGCCAGCAGTGTCGCCTTCCCTATAGCATCAAGCCCTCCACGGATGAGGTATTATGTGATGTTGCTCCTATTGATGTTTCTGATGTATTATTAGGACAACCATACTTGTGGAAGCGTCATGCTGTGTATGAGTCTCGACCTCGTGCTGTTATTATTACTTTGGGAAATAAGTTGTACGGGATACCAGAGGTACCACCTCCTACGACTATCTCTTTGGTTACTGCAAAACAATGTAGTAAGCTCATTTCCCAAACCAGGAAATTCGTTTTCCTGATGATCCGCCCCCAGGGCAAGAAGAAGACTGTGGCCACGACCTCCAGACAGGGCCCCTCTGCACGGCAACAACAAATGGATAAGGTCGTGGAGGAGTACGGGGACATCTTCACCTCACCCACAGGGGTTCCTCTGCACTGCCAGGTCAAGCACCCGATTGATCTGACCCCAGGTGCGCCACTACCCAATGGACCGATCTATCGACGCTCTGTTCTGGAAAATGATGAAATCAAGAAGCAGATTCAGGAGCTGTTGCAGAAAGGTCACATCAGACCAAGTTCATCGCCCTGTGGGAGCCCGATCGTGTTGGTACAGAAGAAGGATGGGACGTGGAGGCTCTGTATTGACTATCGGGCGCTGAACAAGATCACTGTCCGGAATAGGTACCCAATCCCACGGATTGATGACTTTCTGGACCAACTCAAAGGTGCAAAATATTTCAGCAAGATTGACCTGAAGTCTGGGTATCACCAGGTACCAATTGAACCCTCCGATGTGTGGAAGACTGCCTTCAAAGCCAAGGAAGGCCTTTTCGAATGGCTGGTCATGCCTTTCGGGTTGACGAATGCTCCTGCCACCTTCATGAGGATGATGGATGACATCTTGCGGCCATTCACCAACTCATTTGTAGTGGTGTACTTGGATGACATTCTGATCTTCAGCCAGACTTGGGAAGAACACCTTCACCACATCCGACAAGTCCTCCAAACACTACGGCAACACAAGTTGTGTGCCAATTTGGAGAAGTGCACTTTTGGCATGACCCAGGTTCAATATCTGGGATACATTATTGATGAAAGGGGAGTGCATGTGGATCCAGCCAAGATCCAAGTCATTCGGGATTGGCCAGCCCCAACCACTATAACAGAGCTTCGCAGCTTTCTGGGTCTTGCTAATTTCTACCGTAGATTCGTGTTGGGATTCTATCATATCACTTGGCCCTTGAGTCAAGTCACCAAAGGAGGAGCGAGAGCAAAATTCTTTTGGTCGGAACCTCAACAGAAGGCGTTCAAAGAATTGAAAAATCGCCTCTGTTCTGCCCCAGTGCTCACCTTACCAGACTTGCAGCAGCCATTTGAGATCGAGGCAGATGCCTCTGACTATGCTATTGGGGCAGTTCTTACTCAACAGGGACATCCAGTGGCATATCACAGTGAGACATTGTCTGAGACAGTTCGCAAGTATCCCACCTATGACAAAGAAATGTATTCCATTGTGCAAGCCTGTCGACAATGGAAGCATTACATTTTGGGGAAGGGAACAATCATCCACACAGACCACCGGCCCCTGCAGTTCATACAGACACAAGGGAAGTTGCAGAATGATCGCCATCAGAAGTGGTCCACATATCTGCAACAGTTTCATTTGAACATCAAGTACAAGAAGGGTAGCACCAATCATGTTGCAGACTGCCTCAGCCGACCACCGATCGTGGCGCTCACCACTATGCTCAACTCTTGTGGGCACGAGACTTCTGATTGGCCGCTTCTCTATGAGAGTGACCCAGAATTCGGCCACACTTACAAGGCACTCTTGGGGGGCACGCGAGTTCCAAATTTTCACCTCCAAGATGCACTTTTATGTCACCTGGGACACCTTTGTGTTCCTTCAAGCGAGCGTGCCAAGATGATATGGGAAGCACACTACAGTCGAGTCGCTGGGCATTTCGGGGTCGAGAAAACGGTAGCAATCCTGCAGAAGTATTTCTATTGGCCGAACCTTCGAAAGGATGTCGAGAAGCACATCAGATCCTGCACTGCTTGTGCCATTGCCAAACCGACCATCAAGAAGCAAGGCCTATGTGCTCCTCTACCTACCCCTAGTCGACCTTGGGAATCCATATCCATGGATTACATGTCGGGCCTGCCTTCTACTAAGCAGCGAAATGACTGTGTTTTTGTGGTCGTCGACAGATTCTCGAAGATGGCCATTATGGCGGCCTGCAAGAAGAATATCACAGCAGAAGCCACTGCTAAACTCTTCTTTGAACGAGTGTGGGTGCACTTTGGGATTCCACAGTCTATCATATCAGATCGGGATAGCAGGTTCCTCAGCACATTTTGGTCCAGCCTCTGGTCGATGTTGGATACCAAGCTCACCAAGTCCACAGCTTTCCATCCCCAAACAGATGGCCAGACAGAGGTCGTCAACAGAATGATTGTACACATTCTGCGCATGTACAATTCAAAGCATCCACGCACGTGAGACGAGAGCCTCCCCTATGTACAACATAGTTATAATCGGGCTCTCCACGGTTCAATCGGCCATAGCCCCTTTAGGTGGGCTTGGGATTCCGACCACTATGTCCCATTAGCGTAGCCATGCGGGTTTGCAGTGCTCGGGCCCAGTCGACTCATGTCCGATCTGAAGTTGACAAACATTAGCTTCATGAGCATTAAACATCCTTAACGGAGTTCATGATATATTAGATGACGATGCAGTTTAACAATCTTCTTGATCGGCTTAAGGGTGCCAAATAACTTCAGTGGGTGACAAAGTATGGCTACATTTGCAGAAGGAGCGCCTCACTGGACCCCACCGCAAGCTTCGTCCGCTCCGATACGGGCGTACACCATCACCAAGGCTGTAGGGAACAATGCATTCGAGCTCAGTATTCCACCATTCCTTGGTCTGCACCCAGTCTTCAATGTGGATCGCCTTCGTCCTTACTTCCCACCTCTATTGGACACCTCGGACATTGCAGAACAACTCACACCAACTGAGTTAAATCCAGACTGCATGGAATAGGCCACCACAGATTGCATCATGGACATGCAAATCAAGAACACTCGCCAGTAGAAGATCCAACTATATCGGGTTGTCAAAGCTGGCCAACTCCTGCACCAAGGAAAGTGGTTCACCAGGGACCAAGTTCAGCAGAAATTTCCTCATCTCATGGAGGAACTTAACGCGATGGGGACCATTGCTTCCTAAGGGGGGAGGAATGATCCAGGTGGATATTGGTGGTCACCCGCCTATTCCACTTGGGGCTCCACCATTGTCTCTTTTAGTTTTTCAGTTTCGGCACGGTTTACTATTTTTAGCAGTTTTTCGGGTCCTAAACTTCCGGAGCCGTTTTGAGGCCCTAAACGACGTTTTTTGGGAAAACGGAGAGCAACATGGGTCCATGGACCAATGTTGCTTGTTCCAAATTTGTAGTCCTCGGATAGATCTTTCTAACGAGGTATGGTACGCGTCAAACGGAGATCGTATGCCAAAGTTACGCCCCTGGGAAGTTGAAACACCAATTTACCCAAACGGGGCCCATAGTTTTGGCGCTTCATCTCCTAGGGTTAGGGTTTTGGGTGTTTAGGATTTCCCATTGTTTCTAAATGATAAATAGGCCCTCGAGCCTCATTGTAACACAGTTCAGAGGCCTGTAGCCGCCACATCTCTTCTCGGAGATAGCTACCAGCGCCCTAGCTAGTTTTATTTCCATTTTGTCTGTAAGCAAATTTCAGTTCTTTGATATTAATGAAATAAAGTGTTATTTCCACTTTGCATCTCTGTATTTATGTTTATATGTTTATTCTGTTGCGTTCCTGCATAAATTGGGATCAAAAGTTGCCTCCAAAAATAATGCATTCCCTAGCTAGAAAAACGTTGGGAATGTTAGGGAAAAGTGTGGTATGCTACTAGAGATCTCAAATCAGCTCTATAAATCTCCAAATAGGTCTCTCAAGTGAAGGAAACCTTCCTCCAAAGAGAAACTAGCCGAGAAAGAGGGATTCCAATCCCTTCCACTGCTGCACCCTACAACACTGCCCAATCACCTGCAAAAAATACGTTGATGAAGTAGGCTAAAGCTTGGCCTAAAAACCTGATGGGGAAACTAAATGCAAGAACTCTCCCAAGAGGCACCTCAAGGAAATAGGTGGGATTCCCACTCGGGAACACCCAGTGCTTAACAACATTGCTACCTTGCTAAACAACAAGAGGAAGAAAAAGTCTGAGCAGAAAAGAATAATAGTATAAAACATGAAGAATAATGCTACCATCCTCTTCC